>JAVQJF010002737.1:0-147004 GCA_036023855.1 Gadopsis marmoratus
AAAGCAATGGCAGCTACAATGTTATTTACAACAGCAGCTATACTAATAACAACAGCTACACTAATAACGACAATAGCAGCAGCAGGCGGTCCGCATCCACTCGACGTGACCCGTGTTCAGTAATATAAGCTTCCACAACTATGAGACAGCATTTATGAAAGATCTTTTTCTCCAGATTGTAGTCAAATGTATACACACAGACAAACACACACACAGACCATTAGGTTTATGATGCTCTCCATTTGTTCCATTTGTCTTGTCTCCAACCATAAAGACTAACAAGGCCCATGGGCGTCCAGACAACTTCCTTATCAGAGGCTTTTCCATTCTCTCAAAGTTAGCATTTGAGCTGTCAGCCAGCCATAAAAACATGGCTGTTTATGGCTGTTTGTGGAGCCGCTTATTGGTGTCTATTTGCAGGTATTTATCAGCACATAGATAGGGGGGGCACCAGCAGTCTGCAGTCTGTGTGTGTAAAGTAAAGAAACATACACACACATAAGGAAACTCACGTATGACTCTGTCGGGCAGATGGTTGAGGTTGTCAGGTGGGATGGGCGGTCTTTCCTTCCACACTTGGTCGACAAGGTTAGCAGGGATGGACTTGAGGCTGCGATTGCTTGACTCCAGATTGATGCTGAAGTCCCCTTGCGTTTCTAATGGAGGAAATTGCAGATCATTACACACACTGAACCGAATCAATCGCAAGTAAACATTCTGCGTGGCGTCTGGAGGCCCGATCAATAGTTTTTCCATCTACTTGGGCGAGCACTTTATTGATGTTAACCTGGACTGACAGGTCGACTGGAGAATGGAGACTTACTCAGGGAGAAGAGGAAGGGATCAAAGCCGATCTCTCCGCCTGGTGGAACCTCAGAGATGAGCCATTCTGCTACACTGCTGATGGACACTGGGGAACATCATGCATAACAGACTGTAGTCTAGTTATTATTAACGTTAGAGTGGGACAGAATACATCCAGTTGGCCTACCTGTGGTGAATATTGTAATACATCATAGAAATATTCAAAATGTTTGTTTGTTGCCAATTACATGTGTATTAAATCAAATGAGCACAACTTGCTTTGTAACAAAAAGTGGATTGGAAGATTTAACAATATGTCATTTTCACTAAACTACAGTCAAAGCTGATTACACATTATAATTTCTATCAATGTTATTATTATGTTTCAGAGAACATGAATACTTTTTGTCTATACTAAAATGTGCATGTTTAAAGGGCCAATAAGCAACTTATGCAAGTTATGCTGTCATAGTGAAGTAAATTACATGCAAATGTATAAATAATTACATTTACGAGCAGTTAAAGGTCATTTTTTGGTCCATATTCTGTCGCAAGATGTGATCCATGTTGCAAGAGACTGTTTAAAAAAAACAAACAACCACAACGTTGTGTAATTGTTGTGTAAGTATAAGTACAGTGTGAGATATATCATGTAATTACAGTAGAGGTTAAAGTTATGTCAGATTTGTAAGCGTCATACATCTACACATATCTATTTCTATTTCTGTAATAACAGGTGCAGCCTTTGTCAGGATATTTATATAGTACATAATCAAAACCACAAATATTTGACCAGCATCCATGTGTCCTGCATTGTTACAACAAGTAATCACAATATTATCACCCCTACCATCCTTCTCCAGCTCCCAGTTGCAGTCCATCTGTCTCTCAGCTTGAACCCAGTAGCGGCTGTCTGTCCACAGAGCGGCCTTGGTCTGAGTAACGACAGCAGTGCCTGGGGAGATGCAGGACAGCAGCTGTGTTATGGAGAGGGCAGTGGTGATAGTGAATTACAAGCATCTATAAATGTCAGAGTTGACTTGGAACAATGCGTGATGGGACAGCTAATCTTGAGAAATGTATGCGTGAGGAGATCACAACCTGGTGATGTGTGGTGGATATATAATCAGGGCTTATGTTATCATTCCACTGCTGTACCCTCACATGAGACACTCAGCAACAGCTGAGCAGATCCCCGATCTAAATTATGAGATCCAAATAATGTGACGTTTCTTAATCGAGTTTGGCATAGGCCTGGTGTAAACAGCACTGAATAGACATCGGTCTTCCTATCAATTCATCCGTGCAACAACTGAGTAGAGAAATATGTATGATCATTAATTCTGTTTACCAGTGTTAAGTTAAAATAGATCTCGGGATTTAACGGTCAAGTTGCTCTGCGAAGGAGAACGCTGATGAATGGGAAGGTGCAATGATGCAGTGAGTGAAAGCGATGAAACTAGATGAACGGGGAACAGGCTACGTGGGGAGGATGTGGGATGAAAGCAGAGGAGCTGCATGACCATAGCGCTCAGACATGGGGGGCTGATTCACGGGGAAGAGGAAGATGAAGAAGAGGAGGAGGCAGAGAAAGACAAGATGCAAAAAAGGATTGTACCGGCGGAGCCTGTAAAGCCGGTCATGAAGGCCATCCTGGCGTCACGTGGTGCGATATACTCACTCTGACAGAGAAACAGAGTAGTTTAGTGTCTCTCTCTCTCTCCCTCACACACACACACAAGGTTTAAATCCAGATGAATTAATTGTGATGGACAGCAGATGTACCAGGTGAGCGTCAGTGCCAGGGATAATGTAAGCAGAAATATTCAGGGGACGCATTTGCTCTCGTAACTCCTGCAGCCGGTGAGTGGTATTTACTGCTGTGCTGGGGAGGTACTGTAACACACACAAACACACACACACGTGAACAGACACACACACATACACAAAGGGAGAGAGACAGACAAACAGACAGAGTGTGAAAAGTCTTAATCCAAACCTGCTAAAAACTGCTGCGTTAATTTCTGTATCTCCGGCTGTAATCATTAACTGTTGTGTATATGCAGTAATCATTGACTGTAACTGTGTAAAACTCATGCATCATGTTACACACTAGAAAAGAATACAGTGTGACTTCTTTGACGTCAATTTCATCATTTAATTTTAGTAATTGTTTGGAAAACAAAATGAATAATAAGCCTGTTAATAATTATCAAAATGACAGCACTTCTATTCACAAGTTGATTTTACCGGTGGGGACAGAGAGCAGTTCCTCTCAGTTCGCTCGAATGCAGCAGCACCAATCGTGTTGCCTGAAATGAAAAGAAATGGTGACAAGAGACCTTGGAAAGTGACTGAGCTGAGCTATGCAAGCGCATTGTATCAGCTCTGTTTTTTGGTGGCTTATCTGTTTAATCTTTTCAGACAGTCAGCTCAAAGCTCAGGACAAACACTTCTGGTCAGTGAAAATAAAGGACACAGGACAAACTCAGAGACCAAACAAGGCAGCTGTGCAAAAAACCCCCAAAAGATATCAATTATATTAACCACAATTTGTCCAAAAAGAGCAATGTAAAACATCCAGGTAGTTTAATCATGTCCATGTTTAGAGATTGTCTAAACATAATGAGACAGATTTTTTTTTTATCTCCTTCTAAGACTAATTTTATCCAAAGAAATACAGATGAGTAAACCAACAGGCACGGAAAGAGCAGATGACAGTTTCTGTTTGTACATTTCTCCCCACTTCACAGTGTCTGTCATTATCAATAACAAGCAGAAATATTGATTACCACGGCAGCTCAATAAAAGTCTTCACACAGAGAGCAGAGACTTGACACTCATACACACACACAGATTAGGGAGGTTAAAGAGGAACTTATATTTTACCTGTTAGTGCTGCCAGAGACAGAGCCAACAGCCAGCAACAGGAAGGCATCTTGGCACAACGAGCCTGTCACGAACAGATCTGAACACAGAGCGGCTACAGAGCAGGTCCTCCGATGTGTATGCAGTGTAGGTGAGAAAGTGTGTGTGTGGGTTTCTGTGAGAAATTGTGTGTGGGTGTCTGCTAGTTAAGTGCATGACTGTCCTCTCTCTCTCTTCATATCTCTCTCTCTCCTCCTCCTCCACTGCCACCACTCAATATCTCCTCTCGATGCGGGCTCCTGATAGGAATCATGAGCATTGGCTTTGGGGGTGGCTCTTGGTTCTCAGAAACATTTGGTTTCTTCCTGACCTAAAATACAATGTGCCAAGCCACAATGACCACCCACGTATCTTTTTCCCCCTGCTGCATCTCACTGAGTTGCTCAATGTTTTTCATGGTATTATGATGCAACTCAGAGGCTGAGGATTAGGAATTCCCACTAGGATGCACACTCATCTAGCATGTGTTTTTGACCAAATATAAACACACTTTTTATTTTTTATCTTAATTATTTGTACCAATAAGATGTGCTGCATTCAACAAAGCTGCATTATGCTGAACAACATGGACAAGGTTGTTTATATACAGTGCATATATGTCTGAGTGAGACTGGAGAGTCTGTTTGTGAACATGTGTAGATATGTATTTTGCACGTGAATGCATGTACGATTGTAGGAAAGTCTATGTAATCCTGCAGAGCTTTCCATAGAAAATGTTTGCGCTTTTTGTATTTTTAAATCCTTGTATTCAAGCCAACTGTATAATGCCACTTAGCTAAAAGAAGGAGGAGGAAAGAGGAGGAGGGAGAGTGTATGACCAGGAGATGTATTACAGCAGTGATATATTAGTCATCAAATGATTATATATATCTTATTTTACTGCAATTTGACATTTTTATTCTGGCTCAGATTAAACAGATTGACATTCAGGGAATTATGCGTATTGCCAGAGTTTGAGGGTTAGTTGAGAAGCTCGATACCACTCTCATGTCTGTCCATTAAATATGACGCTACAGCCAGCAGCCAGTTAGCTTAGCTTAGCACAAAGACTGGAAATAGCTAGCCTGTCTCTGTCAGAGTGTAACAAAATTTGCCTACCAGCACAAACCACCATTTGTTTCACCTTTACAAATAAACACTATTATTATTATTATTATATAAACTGACAGGAGTCTCACACTATCAACAGGTCAATTAATCAGTGAAATGCAACTGCAAATCTCTACGAAGCCTCAGAGTGCTCTACTATTGCTGATTTATGAATCCAGTGCACCAGATTTATGCACAGACAGCTTTCTGACTTTGCAACCACCTGACTGGATAAATTTTTCTTAGGAAACACTTCTTTGGTGCACTGGGATCCACTGGCTTTGATCATGACTTCAAAACCTGGCAGACCTTCAGACTACAGTGCTGAAATAAGACAATTGGTAATATACAGTGATCACAGAGCTGTGTCTTTTAAATGACCTCTTTTTTCCATTAGAGCTATTAAGTTATAAAGATGTCTGTGGGCCTTAAAGGTATCAGACGTCCTTCAAATTGCATTGAAAGTTCCTTTAATTTAAAACTCTGTGAGATGAGGATGAGAAGTATAATAGATTCCTGTGTTTTATGAAGAATTAGATGGTTCTCTAATGTCCTACTGGTTATCGTTTGCTCATATTCATGATGGCAGTAGATGAAAAGATAAGGGAACACCAAAGTGATTACAAAATGGATTGGCCTGACAATGCCAATCCATTTTGTAGATATAATAATAATTCAGTCTGGACCAAAGTGGTGGACCGACATTGCCATCCCCAGATCCATGCATAGTAGAGAGATGTCTGTGTTTAAAAAATAAATAAAGTAACATGTTACCATAAAATGTTGCTTATTTGTTACTTGAAATGTGTGTGTACAATATGAAGAGATAAACAGAAAAATGCCATTCTTATACAAAACACCAGTTTGGCTGATATTCCCTGGAGGGCACAATAAAAGAAACAAGGTTTAAGAAAATTTATTTAAAATGGCTATATCTGGTTTTGCAAATGAACTCTTCATATGAAGATGTTTTTTATTTTATTTTATTTTATAGCAAGATAATGCTGCATGCATAAATCCGCCATAAATCATCTTGTCAACCCCACAGCAGAGCCTGCTTTGTTACTGCTCACAACAGTATTTTTAGATATAGTGACCCAGATATTAAGTTGGACATTTTATTATTACATTCAGTAAAAGACCATGGATACACTCTGCAAACCATCTCATGATTATAGTCTGTGTGAAAGCCACGTGGTAAAAAAGAAAAGCACACTTTTTATACATTTAAGGCCTTTGAAACCAAATTATAGGCTGCATCACTCAGTGTAGCTCATATTAAAGAAATCCCAACAGCCTAATAACAAAAATTGGATTGACTCTTTCATCTTAAGAAGAAAGAAGGGGTGCATTGTGACCTGCTGTTTACTCCATTTTACATTTTGACTCAAGCCTGATTGACTTTGACAGTGACCTGAGAACACGATGGACAGCTCCTCTGAAAAGGAGGAATCACAGTGTTTTCACTGAGGAGCAGAGGAAGACAGCAGAAAAGGTGTAGAGCAGCTTCCTTCTTCTAAGCACACGTAGTCCATTTGATGCATTGTTAATAATTTCTACAACATGTCTAATGGGAAGCAGCCCGAGCGGATTCACAGACTGAGCTGCTTACATGAGAAAGAGGAGATGGCTGACCCAAAGGCTGAGTTTGCTTTGGGTTCAAGTAATTTTGGTTTAAATTTTGACACACAAGCCTGATTGGCCTTAGACAACTATAAGACTAATCTGCTACTGGCCACCAACCTGTGTTTCTAAGAAAAACATTGCAGCCTGTGTAGGTGAACACTAAAGGACTCTTCATATCTCCTAAGTCCTGAATACAAACCAGAGATGGCCCAGTGTATTATGACCAGTACTGTACATAATAAATACAATTTTCCATCTGCCACTGTGTGTAAATAGTGAGTGGACAGTCCAAAGCCGGGTCTTTCGTCCCTGTGCAAATATTATACACACACATGTTCCACTGAACAGGGATATTAACCCCAGGACATTTTAAGTAGAGTGCACACCTGAATATAACCCTGTGATATGAAAGTACTGGGGTTGTATAATGGGTTATACAGTAATATCAGATCAGCACATTGTGATCGACTCCCTGCTCAGACTGGGGCTTGTAAAACAACCCTGGAATCATCCCAGACCTACATGAACTATGTTTTAACGCACAAAGAAATTAAGGGTCATGGTGGAAGGCTCAGTTAACCTTAATAATAAAATATGTGATAAAGTAGCATGTCTAGGTATATAATGACTGTTTTGTGTGACTTATTTGTCTTGCTGTGACCTTGTGTGCATGTAATTTGTTCTCAGATCTCATTTGCAAAATAAATTGTGATCTCAATGAGATGTCCTGAATAAATAAAGCTTAACTAACGAACCAAACATAAATGCTGTCTAAACCGACAGTGACCTGAGAGAGATGTTGAAGGGGCCTTAAGAACCCCAGAGTTTCTTTAGATGGCAGAGGAGCAGCACGCAATGTGAAAGATGTCTTCATGACACATTTGCAAGCACCTGTAGTCTGTTGCAGCTTTCTAGGTCCAGCTGCATTGTAAACCTCTAAGATAGAGGAGTTGCATGACAGAGTCACCTTGGGTTCACTGTGCTGCACCCTCTACCTCCCCTCCTCTAGTACTCCTCCTATTGAGAGGCACAAGTGATTCTTTCCCCAAAAGGAAAGACAAGGACGCTCCATTGTCCTGTTGTCATGGGGGAAATTGACAGAAGTCTCCAAGGATGGTAAGGGCTTGTTGGTCATTCCACCACTTTTATCCAGACTGACATATCTAAACAAATATTGGATACATTTTTAAACATTTGGTACAGACATTCATGAATTGCAACAGGATGAATTCATTGGCACCTCAACTTGGCTTGTGTCCCATCTTTATCACACCCTTTGTGACAGGTTACACCAAGCACAGCTCTAAAATAAGCCTCAAGTGGTTGGCAGTCAGTGGACAGCAACCTTATAATCTACCATTACTTAAATATTTTCTTGAACACAAGAACAATAAAATAAAATAAAAAACATTAACCAAGGTCCCACTTGCTCTCTTGTTTTGTAGACACAGTCAACAATGAAACAATGAGTTCAGTACAGCCTCTCTATTGCTTTGACTTTGGACCAAATCCTGCATTACAGAGGGAAGAGAGAACTACAATATACAGCTGTTAATGTTTGGCCACCATCTGTTAATGCGCATTGGAATGGAACAGTGCACATGGGTTAATAATACCCAGTATTGGTCATAAAGCATGTCAAGCTTTCAAAATTCCTTGATAACACAGGGAACAGTGAGAGGCAGTAAAAGTGATTATGCAGCAGAGGTTGTGTTACAAAGCGAATTAAACGAGGTCACCAAACTCTTTGCACTAATAGGAAAGATAAAGTTGTTATTTGTCCAGGTGAGTGAGGGGGATGTCAGTCAAGCACAGTCTGCATGCACTCACATAGTCCTGAGAAAAGGTCTAATGAACCAAAACGACTGAAACCACCTGTGCGGGTTTACCATGTGCCTTGACTGCTTTTTGTTATGTTTGTTTCATATCCTGATGTATCCATATGACATATGGCTGTGAATAGTAATGTGAATGTAGTCTGATTATGATGATTAACTGATTTTTTTTGCTAATCCTACTGTCTGGTTTGTTATTAAGGAACTCATTTTGAGTTCTTCAGTAAAAGCTCAATAGCTACATGTTTTTATTTGTAGGATGATGCTTTACTTTATTTGGCGGGGTGAGAAATGGGTAAGTAATGGTAACATAATGATGAAATAATGAGGGATTACTTAGTAACTTCTTAGTTTGATGCACCACTTTACTTGAGGGTGTAAAAAGAGTAACTCATGTTTAGGTAAATAGAAATTATTATTCATAGTTAATCAGAAATGACACATAAATAACAAGTTGTATGTTGATTGACAGATATCTGTGTTAGATAACTAATTTTTACAAAACGATTCATTAATATATTATCTCAAAGTCTGTCCTCCATTATTAACCATTTCCCACCATAGAGTCTTTGATTCATAGTTAGTCAGGAACTACTTATTAGTAATTTGTCAATTATGAAATAATTCCTGATATGTTCCATAGTAACTTTATTGTTATGTCATTCTCTTATCAATGGTCAGTGCGTATGTGCTTTTGTATGTTTTCTTTTAATATTTTTTTATGCTATCAACCTGCCAGGGACTGCAGATGAAAATGAGCCTGCATGACTAAATCTGGCACATTTACACAATGGACCTAAGTGCTCATGTTAATTAATGCAGGGTATGTGCAGGAATCCTGTTAAATTTCAGACCCTTTAGGACCTTTTTACGAACATATTTTAAGATTGCAATGCCAGCTCTTGATTTTTGCTGATTTAATACCTTTTAATAATTTTACCTGTGATGTGCTTTGTCCCTTATTGAATAAAATAAACATAAACTACTAAGATTTTGTGTATTTTAATGTAGTAAAACTTCTATTTTTTTGTCACTTCTCCAGCATACACACTAGACTCCAAATCTGATTAAAGTAAGCATGTGATATTGATTATAGGACACAGGATATACAAAGTGCTGTACCTGGCAGGGCAACGGCAAATGAGAGAATCATTTTCCCATTTCAGCAAACATGACCACAAGGGGTCGCTAGTGTCCAACATATGCCACTTTATCTGTTTAGTCTCAGTGAACACCCTGTTCTGCAAAAACCTCACTCCATTATAGGTGCTCTCATTCACAATATATATCAAGTGGACACAAAGCCATGTGCGTGTATCTGTATTTGTGTGTCAGGGGATTCAGTGCCTGTGTCAGCCATCGGCCACGCTGCAGCCTGGTGATGAGGCTCAAAGTTATGGACCAATATTAATAAATGGTAGCCCTGGCAACAGTGTTCGGTGCATGTGTGAGTCAGCGGAGCTCAGGCAGAGGGGAAGGCAGGGCTCCGTGGCCGAACATGGATGCTCTCTGAAAACCACCTCAGAGGCTGGCTGTGAACCAGTGTCACATCTGTGCCGAACAAGTGTTAGAGGACAGGCAGGATCATAATCAAATCAACATGAAATAATTGCATCAGCGAGCTCTTACAGAAGTAGGAGAATCATTTTTAGGTTTTGGAACTGAGGGATTCAGATATTTGCTTGCTTTATGTCATCAACACATATCAAATACGCAGCACTGTAAACCAAAGCAATTACATTCAATGACTTTTCCAGCAGTGTTTGAATGGTTTGAACAACATGAAGGATTACAGTAAACAGTTGAGGGAATACAGCATGGGTGTTCCCTGGGATTGTTAGGATGTACTGTGGTTGTGATGCGCATTCTCCTGCATCTCAGAGGAGAGGATGATATTTTTAAAGTGACCAAAATGGTTGTTGTGGATTTGTATGGTTGTTAACTGTGTATAAATCAGTTAAACTGCTGCAGACAGTGGACGCCAGCCTCCAGAGCCATAAGCTACTAGTCTTTCTAATGTGGTCTACAGGGGGACAAAAGGTTGTATCGTGAAAGATAATGAGGAACGTTGAAGCCAAATTGAGAAAGAGAAAGGCCATAAATATGCAGAAGAAAAAAGAGTTAATTAGTTGCAGTTCTGTCAGTCGTATTGAGCGTTTTGTGACTTCAGTCACGTATACACAGTGCAGCCCTGCATGCAGCCATCAGCCTCTGTATAAAGTAAACAACAACTGGCCATGTTAGGGTCACTCTCTTCCAATCTTTGAGCTGCCTTTGTTTGCTGTGCCACTGCAGAGGCCCGGGGAAGCTGATTACAAATCTTGCCACTTCCCGAAGGATTTCAACCACATATAGCACAAAAATAGTTTTGCAATGCTCGAGGCAGATTTTATAACTTCATATTTGCGACAAAAGGGCTGGGAGTGTTGTTGTTTTTAATGACAAACAAATAAAAACTTATACTTTTTAGACTTTGTCTTTATTCCACAATAACCCCACTAGGAGGTGTATGGACAAAGTTACACATGGAAAGAAAAGAAAAAACAGGGGGGATAAAACAGCAATGACGTGGAAGAGGACACTTGTTCCCCAGTAATGGTCAAATGCTGCACATTACAATGAAGAAGAAAGAATATACAAATGAGAAAAAAAAGCACACTCTGGTAAATATTCAATAATTAGTTAAAAATACAGTGACTATTATTATTGTTACAAACATAGTGCTAAATAGGTTTTTGAATGTAACAGAGCTGTTTTGCTGAAATGTTATCCATTATTGTTGATGTTAGCTTTATTAACTACTTTGTTTCTCTCATTGTGAAAGCTAGGACAAACTAATAAACAATGATACTCATCGCCTTAATCTCCTGTGAAACATACAATACACACTCTTGGAATATAGTCACTGTTAGAAATGGGCAGATTATGATCATCAGTGTAATAAGTATGGTCTTAAAAAGACCATACTTATTACACTGATGATCATCACTAAGCTATACCTGAAGATCCAGATCTTTGAGTCACAGGTTAACCTGACATTTTAAGTATTCTGGATATGTCGTATTATAAATGTTATAACCTAAATTTGTCAAGAATATTTTTAAGTGTTTTGACCCATATTTAACATTATTATTTTACAGTTTCTGTACCAAGTTGTGTTGAGTTATGTTGTTGTTTTTTTAATAGCAGATTTTATTTGAGATAAGCAGTGATCACAAATATACGAAGCATTTGTAAAAAAAATAAAAAAACCCCCAACTAACTGCTTTTCATCTGTGCAATAAAGAATCCCAACATCTTGAAGAAATTAGGAGATTTCAGCACAAGCCATATAAAATAGGTCTTACCTTTTTTTTCGCTTTACGACACAATACATAATTTGGGGTGCTTTGGGAGGGAGGAATATTTCCTCCACTCATTGTGATGACAAAGTGCTCTTAAATAGAACTGAGAGCCCAAGTGAAACCAGATTGTTCAGAGAGATAGAGGAAGGAGAAGATAACAGGCAGTAAATCAGATGCTGTTGGGGGGACAAATGTTTGCAGCCAGAGATTCACATATAGAACAGGAGTAACACCTTTCTGCGGTAGCAACAACCAGGAGAGTTATAGCTTCTGTAAAAATCTGTTCTGTATAATGTTTGTGCTGACATTTTCATTGCACCGCCGTATAACACTCCCAGAATACATTTCTGAATGAATGCTACAGAGATCATGATATTCAGCCACGCTAGCGGATCTGTGAGGCTGTGCTTGGAAACAGTGGTGCTAAATGCTAACATCAGCATCCTAACATGCACACAATCACAATACTAACATGCTGATGTTTAGCAGGTATAATGTTTACTATGTTCACCATCTAGCATGCTAACATTTTCTAATTAGGACTAAAAACAAAGTACAGCTGAGGCTAATGGCAATGTCGATGTGGCATTTATTTTATTCTTAAACTTTATTCATTTCTTAGTAGCTATTTTCTAGTGAAAAATGAGAACTACATGTCAATGAAGCAGAACGATTATAAAATATCAACCTTGCTATGACTCTGTCATCATTGGCCACGGTTTAACTTTATGTTGAGTTTTGACACACTGCACAAGAACATTACAGTTGGTAACACTTTACTATAAACTCATACAGTATTCAGATAAGCAGTATATACACATTTAATTAATTGATTATAACACACTAAAAGAAAAGTGTAAATGGAGTGTCAATTTTCCAGGTGTTTGGTCAAAAACCAAAGCATTGGACAAATTTAAACTTTTACCTGTTGATGGAGCCGGAGAAGAGGTTAAGGGACAACAATTACAATTCATTATAAATGTCTGTACCACATTTCATGGCAATCCATCCAATAGTTGTCAAGACATTTCACTAAAAAACACAAATGTCAACCTCATATTGGCACTAAATCAAAAGCCATAAGTGATCACCAAATTAATTAGGTTACATCATCTGGCAACTGCTGTAAAAATATTTATGCCAATCCCAGTGGTAGATGTCAAGATATTTCATTGAATAAGTGAAAAATGTAACATGTTGGTGGCGCTAGAATAAAAGTCAGAGGATCACAAAAATCATTAGGATACAGGTACAAAATATCATGACAATCCTTCTGATATTTGTTGAGATATTCAGTCTGGAACAAAGTGGTGGAATGACTAACATACATAACAGCCATTCTACGCTGCTAGCATGGCTAATAAAAAGGAAAATTACTGTAGACATTTTATCCAACAAAATGGGATCATTGTGGAGTCTCTCATTTCTCCAGCGAATGAAGACAAATGAAACTCAACACCAAATCAGGCTGTGGAGATGATGTAACATGGACTGGAGGACTTTTCACTTTAAAGCAGGAATGCAGATAGAACGACAACAGATTTTGGCCAGTAGCTGCTGATGGAGTCCTGGGTGCGATTGCCTGTCGATTCAGCTGCAGATGAATGAGCTGGCTGGCTTTGATGCTGCGGCAGGTCACATGCCTGCTGTCCCTGTGTATGTGTATGTATGTGTGAGGTAATGGGGAGTGAGATAGTGAGAAATACTGGGATTACTGGAAGGTCGGGGGCTGTCACATGAGATGGATGCAAGACTTCTCCTTTGGCGCTCAAATCGCACACTCAGAGGTGGAGGGGTTTGAGTCTTGAGGCGCCAACGCTTCACTTACGATCCACAGACACACACGTGTTCAGGTGTAAATGCACATGCACACTTGCTCACAATCAAACAGATGTGTGCATACGAGCGTGCACGCCCACACACACAAACGTCAGCCATGCAGTCAGCTCTCAAACTGCAAAAATCCTACTGGGCTGCGCTCCAATCAGGAGGATTAATGAAGAGGTATCGCATTTTACAGTAAAGCAACGTGTGGGGCTCTGGGGAACAAATGACTGGAGTCTGCAATTCCTCAAGTCTGTCTTCAATAATGTAATAGACTTTTAGGTTTTGAGATAGCATAGTTAAGGCAATTTGCAGAACTTTGTGGCACAGTTGAGTTATGTTCCTTAACAAGACCATCACATGCAATTTGTTACTTTCCACAGACCATAGACCCTCATGAATACCTACTGTGTAAATACTGTACTCTTGAGAAGAAGTATGATGGTGCAATATGGCAGAAAGTATTTGATGAAAGGATCCGTGATGTTTTAAGAGGTTTTGTGAAAAGAATCAATATCTTAAAAGTTTGGTGAACCACCTCAAATCAGTGAAGCTTGAGATGAACTTGAAAATCTAAAACAAGCCTGGAATAACCCCAAAATTGCTGCCCACTAACAGCTCAGCTTCAGTGATTAAATATGAAAGAAATACTGACCACAGACACCATTTCAGCTCATGGCTTCTTCTGTGGTAAATCTCGTTGAAAGCTGAGGTTGAAAATACAATATTTTAGGTTTGATTGACAGTAATCATGCCCACATTCAAAGACTGATTTTGGCAAATGTGATGGCCAGTGCACAATAACCAGTCTCACTTTATCTCCTGAAGTTTGTCTTGAGTAGTTTTTCTGTACTTGATTCCACTTTTATTTGACACACTAGTGGCTCATTCTGTTGTTCTGTCAAAGGCACAGGATTGCTGTCATTCTGTGAGGCTTAAAAACGCTGGCTGGTGCAGCTGGTGAGGTGGTGGTGGCATGTTTGGCAGAGTGCAGGATGATAACCGTGTGTGCTTGGTGTGAGGTGGCAGGGTCTTTTTCCAATACTGTGGAGCTCTGACCCTCACCACGGAGACTTGTTATGCTTCCATTTGCCTCTCAGAGTGTATCAATGGAGAGTGCAGTAGATGGGTGTAAGTGTAGTATGTTTCAGTTGATTAAGGCCTGATAAAGGCTGGAGTGAGTGTATGATATGTTAAGAGTCAGCAGAGAAATTCTGAACAAGTCCGACTAATCTTTCGTTATCTGAGTGTTTGTCTTGGTCAGGATGAAAGCAGAAAAGCTTTGGGGTGTGTAAGCAAACGCAGACAGAGTTGTGTGTATTTGTGTGTGGGGCATGTGATTTCTGCAGTCTGATGTCTATGGTGTGTCAGATAACACAAGGGCCACACTATAAAGGCCCAATCATTAACACAGATACTAAGTGTGAGAGAACCAAATCTGAGCGATGTCACAACCTGAGGTCAAGAAAGCCATCAGGAATATTTGGAGGATTGAGTGTATTCTCAAATCTGAGAGCTAGAGTGTTGCACTGAAGACAAAGGGTGGACATACCAGAACAAGACTATGTGGCCGGTGAGACCAAAAACAGCACTGAATTCAAGGGCCCCAACATTGCTAAGGGCGTGTTGCTTCAGGTACCGGTGTAGTAAAAGATCCGTGAATTTGAATGTTTATCAGAAGGAAAAATGTTTTATAAAACACTGAGACAGGATTTTACAACTCTGAAAAGTTATCACGGTGGCAATTATTTTACCTGTAAACACAACGATCGGCAGGTAAACAGTAGAAATACCACGTTCTTGTTACAAACTAATCCTTCAAGAATTTACCCGACCCTGCATTTTTCTCATGCAGGGCTTAAGTCAAACTGAACGCGGCCTAAGACTCTACAGTCATGCTTGTGGCTCTGTGAGGCTGTTCTTACACACAGCAGTGCTTTGTGCTAATTGCTATCAGCAGCATGCTAACATACTCACAATGACAATGCTAAAATGCTGATGATCAGCGGGTGTTATGTTTACACAGTACACAAAGTACAGCTGAGGCTGATGGGAAGGTAATTAGTTTATTGTAGTATGGTAGTATTGAACAATTGTGTTTAGATTCCTAATATTCTGTGAAAATTGTAACCTGATGATGCCACTATTGAAAATGTCAAGGGATCACCAAACTTATTATAATTCATCCTGTTGGGGACATGAGTGTCGGTACCACATGCCATTGCAATCCATCCAATAGTTATTGAGGAATTTCAGTCTGGACCAAACTGGTTGACCAATTGACAGACAAACATTGCCATCCCTAAACATACTTCACCAACGTGGCTAAAAACATGGACACATATCCATTTTTGCACTAGTAAAATCTTTTAAATCTATAAATCTAACAGTTTGAAAAACACTCCAGTGTTTAAGTCACTGAAAAAATTGTCGCTCCGGAGAGAGGAAATAAATGTATACTTAAAGGAAGTCCTTGGAAATGGCATTGTTTTGTTTGGCAATGACGGTGTGGGTGGAAAATAACTACTTCTTACAACTGAATACAGTTGATGTGAAGAGGCAGCTCTGTGGCTCCAGAAATAGCTAAAGCCAAAACCAGCATGGGTTCAAAACAATGCACCGCACACTGCACTCCATCAGACTTCCCTTGACTGATATTCTGAGCCTCGTTAATGACGTCCGTCGGCCAGAAAAGAGCAGTGAAGTCAGGCAGGAGCTACACGGTCCACAGGAAGGTATTGACTTAAGGGACCAAAGGAAAACACCCAAACAAGCAGGCAGGCAAGTCAGTAAACAGGAAAACACACAGAGGAAGGCACCTGGCTCAAGTGCACGGTGCCTTCAGGGACACAGGACACACTCCGGCTCACGCTGTGTTGTTTCCTATTGACACACAGTGTTTCCTTACTTTCGGATATCCTGTGTGTGTGTGTCATGTATCTGTCATTATGTCAGCTTGTTTGTTCAATGATCTCTATAATTGGTCTCATTAATTGCACTTTGGAATTTGCTCCATTTAAATTGCGTAGGATGTTACTGTGTGTGGAGGAATGGCATTGTGCTCGCTAATCTCCGTGGATGACCAAGTGATCATACACCAACACGTGTGCTCCCGGAGCCCTCACAGACATTACGTGGCTTAACTCCTGCAGCTTGATTAGAAGTGGATATTCTTCTTTTCCACTAATCCCTAATCATGGATGAGATTTAAGTAAATTGGGTACAGCAGGTCGAGAGAAAATGAGGAAAAATCTAATGAGAAATCATTGGAAGCATTTTGCTGACTGCCAGGTTAATGAGCCACAATTCTGCTTGAATTGCCTATAATGGATTTACAATAACAATGGATCACATGGCTATGCAATGATAAATGGGTCACTCATAAATCCACAGAGTTAGCACCAGACTCTGCAGCTCCTCTCAGCTCTATGGTGCTTTTCAGCATCTTCCGGCTGATTGTTTTGGTTTTGCGGCCCGTAACTTTACTGTTTTGGTTCACTCTCACCCCTCTCATCGGTGCCGCTTGCGTGGCTAATAAAAAAAAAGAATTTTTTGCAGGTTTAAGTAGACGAAATACAACCAACTTGGCATAGCTAAACAGAAAACAAAGGTTCTTCAAGTTGCTGTAACTATGAGAGTATATCAAGAGCTTTGCTACAACTTATGACTTGAAGAATTGCACTGCTCGTGACCACACATTCAGGAGCTCATAATAAGCTTGTGAAGGGATTATCCTGGTCCCTAACTTGACATCCTGACCTTTCAGAACTAGGCCTCTGCACTACTACGAACCCATAGCCGCTGCGGAAAAAAGGCAGCCACCTCTCAGCTGCAGGGGCTTTTTTTTGTCCACATAAATTCCTCTTCCCCTTGTAAACTGCTCCACCATAGCAGGCTGACCCCCATTACAAAGGGAGGACTGCAGGTCAAACTTGGCCAGTCAAGGTGGCCCATTATACGCGTTGGTTGGGGGTTAAGCTGTGCTCCGGCAAAGAGTGAAACAGAGCTGAGGCTGCTGTCAGAGGCAGCTTTAAGCCCATGAGTCAGTTTTTTGATGCAGATGCATATTTGGAAAGCAGGGGAAGACTTAAGCAGGAAAAACACTGCAAATGATTTCCTTTTTTTGCTTGTTAGAGTGTAAAATCTAATTATTATCCTCCATGGAAACTGCCATGTAACAAGAAAAAGATAATGAGGAAACCTGGATACGAACTGGGTGAACTCATATGAGGATGAAATCTTAACATTAGTGATGAGTCACTGTTTTTGCACCTGTTATTTATTTATGAATAAAACGGAGACAGAAAAGAACAAACATGCGTTGCATGTCTAACATGAATGTGAATGCTATAAATCATTCCATCATCCACAAATCTGACACTGAATGATATATGCTGTACACTATTAAAAACTACAATCAAAAAGAACAGTTTTCATTGGCTAAACTTGTCACTTGAGTCTGACAGAACAATACAATTTATGTGATATTCAGCTCACGGCACTGACTTTAAAGCCTCTCTTTGAGGGAGAATAAAAGCAAACCTCTGAGCGATGAGACCATGCTGCTTCAACCCTGTCATGTGCAGGACTTTTATGGTTGTCAGCAGTGCCCAATGGAAAAATGGAGCCGCCGCAGTCGGCACGCACATGCTGACCTCTGTCGACATATCATCCAGTCAGCCTGTTAACTCAAACACCTTCTTGTCCGAGCTCTGATGACAAATGCTATTTATAGCACATTTTAGCTGTGCTACAGCTGTACCTATCATCATACCCTTATCTACAATTTAAAGTAATTAAAGCAGCCCCCATTTCCAGGCTCTATCACTGTGAACAAATGTTATTTTATCCTTGAGAAACTGCCAACCCATGACAGCCTGACAAACCAAGCATATCACTGAATATATCATTGACAAAGAAAGAACAGGGAAAGCATTGTGGTCATGATACATTTCATGGATGCTGCAGCAACAGGATTTCAGAGGTTGAGGTGAAAAAAGGCAGACATAATGGTGCACTGAGTCACTGCTGTACGCACAGGGTGTAATTGTGCTGTAGTTTCAGAGTCAATGTGATCTGAATTTAAAAATAACCCACTTTGCATGGTGGACATCACCAGTGGAATTGAACATACTCCCTACAGTATGTAAATTATGTGCGTATTAACACTCAATTTGGCAATATGTGATTTGCACAGCTGTGCTTTGAGTTAAGTTCTAACGTCAGCATGCTAACATGCTCAAAATGATGACGCTAACATACTGATGTTTACAGATTTAATGTTACCGTGTTTACCATCTTGGTTTAGCATGTTAGCATGCTAACATTTGCTGAGGGGAACGTGAATTCTTGAGCCAAATTTAAATGACAATCCATCCAATAATTTTTAGGATATTTCACAGATATTTTATGCTAGACTAAAGTGGTGGACCGACCGACATTGCTATCCCTAAAGCAATGATTCAAGGTAGCATGACTGAAACCTGAGAAAACCTCAAATAAATAGGTGTGACAACTAATTTATGGAGATGACACAAATAATGAAACTGACTCCATATAGTTTGCATTGGTTGCAAAGGCTCAAGTTGTAATTTCTAAAAAATCTAGATGCACTTTTGGATCCAGATGGATATTTTCCATTTACCACATTACTTCCAAAGTTTAAAATCATGTATGTTTATGATTAAAGTCTGAAAAGCCCTTTGAGTATATTTATATTTGAGTATTTAAGTAATATCTACACGGTCAGTTTTTCTAAATTCAAACCAAATGACAACAACAAACATAACTAAACAAAATGTTCAAACCAGGTGACCAGTGAGGAGCAGCTCTCTGTGGATCCATAACCTCGGGCCTTGGTTCATTATCTCAACATTATCTCAAGTCTCTAACAGTGAGGCAAAAATAAGCAGGACGCCTTGGCTAAACAAAAGCATGGTGCTCATAAATCTACCAGAGGCCCCTCTGAAATCCTCCAGGCCATCACTGCAGCACAGCAGTGTGGTATCTGGGGGTCATAGAGGAAAGGGAAATGCATGACACTCTGTAACAGTGGGGAATCTGAATGCCTGCTGAGCTGCTGCAACCCATCATGGAGAATTTCCTGATTGTATGTCTAACCTTTCAGCAATATTGGTGACGGCCTGCAGTGCATAACATGCTTTTTGCCTGGGGAGTGCATGTCTGTCATGTTACAGTACAGTGCAGTTCAAAGTGAAGGAAAGATACGTTCTCATAGAAAGCGATACCACTTTATTTTGAATAACCCATGACCTTAAAAAGTCTATGTCTGTCTTGTTGTGTATGTGGTAATAACACATATTTCTGGGCACTGTTAGCAGGCCCTTGTCCTAAGCTTTGCAGAGCTGTCAAAGTGAGGCATATGTTTCTGTTAGGACTCGTAACATAAACCGGTTCCAGATACATAGAACACACAGGTGTCTGTGGAGCTGTTACAGCCATTTAAACCTTATCGCAATTTTTTATACATTGGTGTGGGGACCCGCAGTTAAACAGGTAGTGAGCCCTGTACATTTGTCATACTGAATAACTCTTTTGACAGATTTAAGTGCTGATAGCTCAAGATCTGATGCTTCACTTTACTTCAATAAAGTCTCTTTAATGTTTTTTTAAGCGAGTTCCTCCGGCACTAAGCAGATCAGTAACAGTGATGATCACATGTACAGCAGCTTTTATGGCTGGGATAAAATACTAGCTGTGATGCAGGGCTCGGGAAAGGTGCCATCAAATATCAAAGTCAAATACAATTGGGCATCATCTCGCTTTCATCGTCACAGATGCTCAAACGCATACTGACAGCGCAGAAGCAGAGAGTTGTACAGCTCTATTTGAGGCACAGGTGAGACCTCTGATACAGTCAGTTGGTTCATGTGTTTGATTGTTTATCAGCGGCCATTCAAACAGCCTCTGAGCCCTTTCTGCTTTCCCCCGGAGTGTCTGTCCACATGCCTGTTTTTAAATCAAATGCAGCAGCCACCAAAAAGCACTTTTGGACATTAAATCCCAAACATTGTAGTGTAAAAATGTCAATGTAAGATTGCTTTTGTAATCATTCTCTTGTGAGTGACCCAACTTTATGGAAGTGCAATACTACATTTCTGATGTACCTCTTTAAGCCTGTAAAACAACTTCAATTTCAATCTTTTGGGAACAATAAACTGTATGGGGAAGAGAATGTAAACTTTAAAAGTTTAATAGCACACTTCATTCAGCCAATGAAAGAGGCTCAAGTGCCATCACATGATTTACTGAGACTGAGAGCTACACGAATCATCAGTAAGTGGACTTTTGAGTTTAGGTTCTCTCCACCAATTTTAGTTATCGTTACCTTTGACTAAGATTGGATTATGTTTTGGGAAAGGCACTTTCTTGCCTAGAGTTAGATGAAAGATCAATAATATCACTCTCATGTCTGTACTGTAAATATAAAGCTACAGCCAGCAGCCAGTTATCTTAGCTTAGCATAAAGACTGGAAACAGGGTAGCATGGCTCTGCCGAAAGGCAACAAAATCCATCTCCCATCATATATAAAGCTCACAAATGAACACTCTGTATCTCATTTAATTTATGTTTAATCCATAGTGTAAGAACACCAGGTTGGTTTCATGGGGGATTGTGTGCATTTGTTTCGTAGCCACTGTGCTAAAACTCTCACAGTACTGCTTCTCACAGCTGATTGATTGTTTGTGTGGGCCAACTTTAGCAACACATATTTTTTCATTGTGTTAATAAACAACCACAATAAATCACACTTCTGTCACTGCACAACAACCTCTTCACCTTTGCCTCCACGGGCCAGTCAAAACAAAGACAACAACAGCAACAGAATGGAGCTTAAAAGTATATTAAGTCTACAGGTGCTCAATATCAGTGATGAAGAGCCTGTTTTCATCAAACAATGGCAGCATTCTTGGCTGTCCTGGTGGATGTCCAGGTTGACATTCTTCACCGTTTCCTCGACGCATGCTGTGCTACTTTGAGGGCCTTGAGCAGCCCGCATATTTTCCAGGCAGCACATCCTCAACAGTGATGGATCAGAGATTGCAGCGGCTTATAGGTAGCAGGTGTGAGGCCAAGGCGGACTTTCCAAGGATGTTAAGTCAATGGAAGACTCATTAATGCCCTTCCCCTACCTCTGCAAACAAAAGGACTGGAATGCAAGAGGATGCCTGTCGACATGCCGCAGATGGAGGAGATAGAGTCCTCTGAATAGGATCCTGATCACTGGTCAAACATAGCTTACACACTGGGGGCTTGTCTCTAATTTAAATAAAAGTTGAAAACTGCGGGAATAACAACCCTCTACAGGGCTTTAGGGATTCAATGTTTGTCCCAAACAGACAATACAATAATTCAAAGCCATCCGGTCGTAACTGTTTCTCAATTTGTCTATGTGGTGAAAAATGTATTTCAATCAGTGAAAAGGTTTTGAGGAAGGATGTATTTGTTTATAAATTGGTTAAACGTCAAGAGAACAAAGAGCAGTCAGCTGAAAAGGGAACATATTACCACGTTCTGAGTTTGCCGTCTGACTCTAACCACATTTTAAATATCTCCATGGTGATTGCTGGAGATGGGCTTGAGAGCTGAAATTGCACATAATTGCTCTATCTCAGCTTGAGGGAATTTTCAGAGGACTTAAAGTGCAGGGAACAAACAATGAAGAACAAAGACAGAAAAAAAATGCTATTTTGGCCAACAACACATGTCAGATCTTAAAATATATTGATTTGGTTTAAGATTTTATTATTATTTACAAGATTGTTAACCTGTTGGTTTGAAAATAAAGACTAAACAAAGACTAAACGGAGACTAGTGTGACTGCATTCGCACTAATTGGCTGATTCTCAGTATTCATTTTGGGGAGACTACACTGTTTAATGCTGGACCCTCAGACCATGACAATGTAGTTAGTTTAAAACCACACACAGCTGTTCCCAATGCACAAATGAATACAAACTGATTAATAGGATGTTCACTACCTGCCCAGCGCAAGATGGAGGAGACATGGAAGTGTCTGAACATTTAGCAAACTGAAAGACGAAGATATTTTACTGGAGTCGACCAAACCAGAACTAAAAGGTGAATGCATATTGGACTCGAAGGGGTATGTCAATGTTGCTGATACACAACTAAACAGTCACACCACATAACATGTATACTGCTGTTGTTACACATATAAGTGTGTAACAATCAGTGCCACACTTTAATTAGGAAAGGAATCGGTAAGTGATACAGTTAGAAATAATAAAGTTTGTTGTTTGAGAATCATGTAAATAATAACTAGTGCCAAAGGTAGAGGTAGTGTGTTATAATACGGCAAAACCTGAGATTTTGCATCCCGACCTTTTACCAAGAATCAACATC
Organism: Gadopsis marmoratus; assembly: GCA_036023855.1. Classification (NCBI taxonomy): domain Eukaryota; kingdom Metazoa; phylum Chordata; class Actinopteri; order Centrarchiformes; family Percichthyidae; genus Gadopsis; species Gadopsis marmoratus. Next base: position 22,839 of record JAVQJF010002737.1, read on the forward strand.
TGTCTTTTCAAACGATTATGTCAATGTTTCCTAACTTTAACCATGGCCATGATGTTTCCCTAACTGATACAAACTAGTTTTAGTTGCCAAAACTCAACCAAACCTCACCAATTGAGGGGACAGATCATAAAACTGTCACATGAGTCATGTTTGTAACAATTAAGAGAAACATGGCTACACCTGTATATCAAATTACTTACACTTATCCAACCATCCTGTTCATTGATGGAAATAATAGAATAAGATAGAACCACTAAATTGCTTTTGATAACAAACAATGTACTGCAAACTGAAATCTTGTGATGCACATATGGAGAAAAAAGATCAAAACAGAAAGCAAGGCTTAATCTTGGGAATTAAGTAATTTCTGTGTATGTAAACATATAACATGAAATTATCTGCAAGCTCACGTCATAATGAACCTCACACTTGGTTTGTGAATTGACTTGCTTATATTATGGCAACATGAGCAGATCATTTATAGAACAAATGCAAATATGAACACTATAATAAACTCTGCAAACAAATGAGCAGATGCATTTAGGTGTTGATGTCTCTACACTGAGTATTTCTGCAGCCACTGTTTGAGAACAAACATCAACCTTTAGACTGGTCGCCATGGCCACTGAAGTGGCCTCAGCTGGCTTGTCAAGGTGTTTTAATGGGGCCTGTTGATGGATGACTCTATTACTGTACCACAGCATGCTGTGTCACCTCCAGCAGCACGCAGCACTGGCACGCTCCCCTCCCCATCCGAGGATGTTGTCTCATTGTTTGCATGGAGGAAATAAATATGTTTAAAAACAACAAACAAACAAAAAAAAAATCTCCTGCAGAAATACTTCCTTATGATAAGAAAAGTGCTTGATTACAGTGAGCGGCCCGGGAGATGAGGCAAGTGTTGTTGATGGCAGTGATGACAAGGTCTACGTCCTGTTGGGGATGGCCTCGACGTAACGCTCTGTCCCGAGGATCCAGGCCACAGCAGCCAGGCTGAAAAGAGGTCAGGTTGCTGTTCTTTCATTTGACTGAATTGCTGAAGCAGAACAGCGGCGAGGAGGGAAAAAAGGAGAATAGTCTCGGCTGAGGTAAAGCCGCCACAACAAACAAGGTATGGCCCAGATCAAGGTACTCCCCCATCGTCATCCCGCACGCTATCTGAACCACATTAGTCACACTTGAAAGCCTCCCCCTGCTCCCCACAAGACCACTGAAGATGGACGAGCAGCAGGGAGGCAGATGAAATGCAGGTAAAGAAAAAAAAAAAAGGAAACAGACTGAAAGTTACAACTTTTCTGCTCTGTTCGAGACAAAGGCTGAGACTTTTTGTCTGCATGCAGCCACATGGGCTCGATCACTAATAAATCCCAGGTGTTCTTGTCTGTGAGGTGTTAAATCTGAAGGGTCCTGCCCTCTTTGGCCTCGGGGCTGTGCTGAGCTGTACAGGGTGGAGTTCCCGAGAGACCTGAACGCACTGTCACACAAGATCAAATGTTGCATTTATTCTGTTGCTTGAAATTCAAATTATGGGGCTCATTTGTTTTACTGAAAGATACATTTCACTGGTATGCAACATGCTGGTCTTTGTAGTTCCTTGGATCTTGTGAAGTGTGTAAATTCAGTGTGTGAGTGTGTTTGTGTGTCCCGAGATGCATGCCCATGAAAATGCTGATGGGCATTCACTCTCAGATTGATACAACTCCACAGCCTACCATCAGGGGTCCTCTGAAAAGGGGTGATAAAAAATTTACTGCTTTACAATAAATCTTTCACTGACAAAAACCTTGGACTGTGCCAGTTAGTAACGTCTAGCAAAGGAAAATAAGTTCAGGTCAAGAGGAGTTATAAAACCTCAAAAACAATTACCTTAAAAACAACATCTGTTGATGCTTAATTGAATATTATCTGCTACCTAAATTGTTCCAGTTGTGCATAAACCTTTATCTTACTATGACTGATTACAGAGCTCCTATTCGTTGTATATGTTGCCATTTTTAGAGCAAGAACAAAATAGAACATGACTGGAGGGAGCAAATATCATTCAACTTGCTGATTAGATCTGCAGTGAACCAGGATATGAAGCTTGAACGAATGTGGTCAGGAGACTCCTAAATTACCTCTCTGTTCAACTCTGAGGCCTACAATAACACACTTGAAATTCACTCCTTTAGGCGAATTCAACAATGCAAACGTAAATTAAGATGAGAAGCCAATTTCCTTTTCCAATTACGCCTTTCATCTAGTTTTATTCCATGACGTTACATTTGCCAAAAAGCTGCTGCTACAATCCAAACAGAAATCAAATAGAAATAAATCAAATGTATCTCGACGACAGCAGGGCAGAAAACGCACATTTGCTACAGACTACAAACTGTTTAAATTCCACAGCAAAGGAATGTGTCGCTTACACTTACAGCGTGTTACAGGCTGATGTGAAACAAGGAAGTGGGAGCGTTGCAGTTTCAGTCGTGTATAGGGTATTTGCTGCAGGCAGAAACGTGAGAAACTGAGACCAACTGAACCCAGCTGAACCCCACTGAGCTGCCGGGCACCTGTTTTCTGCAAACGCCAGCAAGCTTTTGCACCTCACAATAGCACCCTCCACTCGCAGCCCATCCCTTCCCTCTCCCAATGCAGAAATCTTGCCCTTGGATTCGGACTCCTCTTATCACAATTCCTCTGTCCTGGATTATTCCCATCTTGCGCAGTGACTAGTGGGTGCCAGCAGGCCACGACTGCCGACACAGATGGGAGTCCAGGCCTGTGATGGCTTCCATATGTCACATCGCTCGTGTGAGTTGGTGCTTTTTTTTTAATGTTTTTCTTTCCGTCTCTCATCTCTTTCTCTGTGTTGCTCTTTTAAATGGCCTGGCCTGAGGTTGGAGAGGGTCAAACGTGATGTCCATTAATACGTTTCAGTGCAAAGCGGAGATTCAGTCGCAGCTTGAAATCTACCTTTTTGCTGAATGACTATTGAGAGGTCAAAGACTGCGAGGTTAAAATGACCACATTTTACTGTCAAAAAGCAGACAGGAGATAATTTGTAAGTTCTGGAGTGCCCTCGATGTCCATCGGGGCCTTGGAATTGGACCCATGGTGAGATTTCCCACCATAACTCCTTCTCCCATTAACTGTCACGGCCTTGAGACGTCTTAAAGCCACCCTGGGGACGCTGTGACATGGCTCTGTGTTGTTGTATGGTAAATATGAACCTATCGGAAGCTGCTCACAAACTCACTTTGACATTGCAATACTGGGAGGTTTTCCCGTATTGACTGACACATGAGAATGCTAATATTCCCTGTCTGATTATAATCCCTGTAGTCAACCTCATTAGCCAGGCATCCGCATTGAACCCTGGCTGAGTAGGGTCTAGGAGCTCGGCTGTCAGTCAACACCTCTTTCTTCAAACAAAGAGCATCAGGGAGAAATAATCCAGCTCTCTCCCTCTCTCTCTAGAGAACAGACCGTTTAGGGATTTGTGCAGACTTATGCATGCAAGTATAAATGCACTTTAGGACACGTTATCCTTGGTGTCTATATGTTTAGGGACAAAATCAAACACAAACATGCACGTGTGAAAGCAATAGAGAAAAAAGTAAGGTAATTATTTTCAGTTTCTTTATCATTGCACTTTGACACCCAGAACATGGCCCAGTTTCCTCTCTAAACCTCTCCCATGAGCCCTAACACAAAGTAATTCATTATATGAAGCGCATATGTTAATGCAAGTACGTTCAGGTTCACATCCTCAACGAATGCAATAAAGCCTCTACTTTCCATACTAAAAGAATTAGCTGAAATCCTTGAGGTTCAGATTCTGGACAAAGGTTGGACTGAGGTTCCAGCATGCACTTTGGGCCATCTTTTTGTAGATGTCCCCCATTCATCCCTACTTTGATTCACCACTTCACAAGCAAACACATCAGCACATAAAGCAACATGACTTTGGAGCCCTCCTCCCTACAGCATGGAGTGAAATAACAACATATAAAATGTCACTGGCTATGGGCAGTCTGCCGCTTCAAAACACAGAGCTGCCGAGGTGATTTACGGCATTCTCACTTTTCTTGAGGGTGACAGCAGAGACAGAGAGGATTCAGAGTTCTTCCCATAAAATGTTGAGCGACGAGACCCCACTGCTCTCATAACATTCCTTTGTTGTTTGGGTAACATACCAAAACAGAAAATGATGTGTCGCGTCACCAAACACTGAGGCCGATTAGCATCCTGCTCGTCTTCATAAAAGAGAGCAGAAGTGACTTTTCATGGGATATCCACACGGGCCGAAAGCTGAAATTCAGGGAGAAAACAAAGAGTTGCACTTGCGCTCAATTAAATGTCCTCCCGTTCCTGCATTCTGTAACTTTATAGCTCAGCAATGTGGAGCAAACTGTGACTGTGCCAGTCCTTTTTCTTAGAGTTGAGAGAATGCCACAGACATGAAAAACAGACAGACGATAGACAGATGGGCAGTCTGAGTGTAAGAGAGCTTTTTTTTATATATCTGTGTGTAGCCTGCACTGAACCCATTTCGCCCCTACAAACAGGCATGGGAGGCCAGCCACACGGCTATGTTAATATAAAATGCTGCAATGCCAATAGTGTGGCATGGTGGGATGCTCCTTACTCCCTCATGCCTGTGCATTCAACATAGCACTGCTGGACCGCCGCCTGGGAAACAGATGGCAGGGAATAACACTGTCACCCACCCTGAACACTGACATCCTGGACCAGGCCTCCGCCACACACTTTGCTATCTGTCTGTTTGTATCGCCTCTGAAATCCCCCCCCCCCCCCTTATCTTCACAGAGCCACCACCAGATTAGGAGATATACATGAGTGAAACTGACAGGACAGCTGAGCCCCATTAGCCAAACATACGCTTCCATTTTATAATGGGTCCGTTTGCTCGAGGTTGTTTAGGTGGCCCAGGCGGGTCTGATGGGTTGTCATTGTTTTGGGTTTAGGGCAACGGGACAGATGACCAGTGAGCCAACCCCCACATGAGCTCATCAAGAGCTGGAATAGGAAGACAGGGCTCCTTATTTGATGTCTGGATTTAAACAATTAGACAATTAACTAGTTAAGAGGGATCAATTGGTCCTGGGATTATGACCAATTGGAAATGCTGAAATACTTTAGATTAGAAAAAGATTCCAAAGGGAACATAATGTTCTAATACTGATAAGCCCCCTTACACCCACTCAAAGCTGACATTTGAAAGAAGCTACAGTTCAGGGTCAAAACAGTAGCAAAGGCCGGTGAGTTTATTACATAATAAAATGTATTTTGGTATTATTAGCTAAAATACATTTAATATATGTGATGGATTTGTAATATTGCAATTAAAGGTTTATAATGTTACCAGCTGATTACATTTAATTGATTGAAACTAAGTCAGTGACTGGGATCACGATTTTTCTTAAAGCTGCACTAATAAAACTGTTTGCTAGCAAGGTCAGCCATATTAACTTTGAGGTGAAAATATGTCAGTCTTGTGTTTACAGCTTGCTTCTCTTGACCCCAAGGAGCCAAAAGTCAATTAATGCAAATAAAATTTAAAGAAGAGGATTTACTGAAAATAAAACGTGAAATTAGGCGTGACTTCTCTAATTATAAAACAAAAGATTTAATCTGGATAGACTGTGCTTCTAAGACTGAACTACAAACCCAGATTCTAGTTCACCTATTTCTTTGAGTAGATTTGAGCATTATGTCAAGTAATTCATAAGAAAATGTGGACAAGACAATCCAGCTGTCAAAAACATGCTTGCAGAATTTGTAATTTAAAAAAATTACAAATTCAATAGTTAAAAAGACAAAGCTTATATTCAAACTGATTATTTAAATATCAAATTTTAATTAAAGCATTTTCCTTCTTTCCTTCTTCTATCTAGTTATATTCAGGGTTACACTTGCAGGGATGCACTGGTACTTTCCCTAATGTGACTACAAACTTTGACATTCAGTGTTGGACCACAGAGAGTTAAAATGACCTCAGACATGCAGGTAAATATGCACACTAATCAAACAATGAGGAGAAGCAACACAGACTTTTACTGAAGTCACAAGGACAATTTCTCTGTCAGATTTTCTTCAGAGCAGGTTTTGGGAACAGTCTCTCCTGAATGTGCAGCTCGCTCGTGTTCAAAGACTTGTAAGCAGCATGGGTCCTTTTTAATATCAGCCCACTAGCCCTCTCCTCGCCCCTTGAGCAGCACTTCTATTCTGGTTGGCAGGAAGTGATTTGATCTCTGTGAAAAGAGCATCTGAAAATGTAATAAATTGGGACGTGAAGTGCCGCAATTTGACCTTGTGTGTTCTTGCTGGTTTTGAGAGTGGGAGATGGTGACAGCAGGTGTTTTGCCTCCTGGCCCTCTTGATGTGGCAGAACTTTCATCTGTGATGTCTGTCTGATGCCACAGAGGACAATGCAGAGCATTTTGAAGAAGAACGTGACAAGGTGTTGTTGTTGCTGGAGGCCTGGTTTATTGGCAGGAAAGCCTCAAGCTACAGTTAACAGGTTTATTAAGGGGTAATTCCTGTCCTTTTTTCTATCAGTTATGATAACAATGCACTCACCAAAGTAATTAGATTTGGGAACACAGAAACATTGCTTAAGCCAACAACGGGGGTTGAAAGCCAGTACGTGGACTTGTTTTGACAGTCAATAAGGTCAAGAATGCTGTTCATTGCTCCTGACTTTTTTCAAATGTTCAAAGTGTTCATTGCTTCAAATTCCTTATACCACCATTAGTACAAACCACTATGAGTGAGCAGGAACTACTGTTTTTTTTGTGATCTGGCTAAACTAACTCTTTAAATACAACGCAAAGAATTTAAAGTATTGCTGAGAAGTTCCCTCGTTAATGGACTGATGCTGTACATGCAATTAATTGCACATAGCATTCTTGATTATAAACAACATAATTTTGTCAGATTTCATTCAGTCCCCCATCACCAGTCAAGATCATTTTATTCAACCAGTTAAAGTAAATGAAAACATTTCTTGCAACACAAATGCCTTAGTTTCCATGTCTTAATATCTTAACACCTCTGAACTAGAAGAGCTAAAAGCAGAGTAACGTCTTCTCATGACTCATATTCATTTCTGCCACTTTCACTTCTCAGTTGGAGTTTGAACCTTTTCAGACTCACTTAAAATGCAAAATGTCAAAATATCCCCAGTGAAATTTTCCATGTTTAATTTTCTTCTGGACCTTGACTGGAGTCCCTGCAGTGTCTTATATACCTTGCCTCCTCAGTTTCCATATAAACTGTCACACCACCAGTGACGACGTCATCACCTGAAAACCATCTCAAACTCAGCCCAACAAAGGTGCCTTTGACTCCCAAATGTTGTTCCATGTACACAGAACATCAGGGCATTGATTGTTGGAACCTTCTCTGCCTCTGAGGCAGTAAACCAGTGTCCCTTTTTACATGTGGCTCCACATCTGGAAGCTCCAGCTGCAGGAGAGTGTGGATCCGGAAGGGCAGATGGATGGATGCACTGTGGCTGGTGGAAGTCCTTATTACCCGTCCACATCCTTCTAGAGGTGCTCGCCTATTGAGGCCATTAATCCTTGGCTGCTTCATGGGTCGTATGTCAATTCTAGTCCATCACCCCCTTGTCTGCCACGCCATCATGCACACACACACACAGACATTGCCTGGCAGGCCCAGAGAGACAGATTTGTTGTGATGGGTCTGAGTTAGCCATGCGTGAGGAGCCAATAGGATGTTTTCATGTCTGGGAGAGGTGCACTGACAACAGACAGAGTGGTAACCTCAACAGGTCAGTCAAACTCATCTACTATACGTGCAGTGTCTCCTCAAATCAGGCACTGAACATGTTACAAACCCTGGAGAGATTTTTTAAAATGCCTATAGTATATTCTCAACACATACCTGGTATTGAGCTAGATCAAGTTACTTTACTCCTTTAACCTCATAAAAGCAAAGATGCTCTTTCTAACATATCATTCCCATGAGAAAACAAGGGAATTGGAGACCTCGCTGCAACAGAAAAGGTAAACACCAGTTGGAACCATTTAAGGAGAGCGAAACATTTACGGCAAGATGACAAAAGATTCATCAAAGTGTCACCAAATCATGTGGGAGTGAGAAACCACAGCTCTTGTATTGTGCACGGCGCGGATGTGGACCGAGCAAAGATAGGCGAGCAAGAATCCAGTCTGAATAGGAGACACTGTCATCTTTCCCACAAAGAGCTCAGACTCACTGTTATTTTGACATAGCGTTGCTGACATGAAACTTTACCTCCTGATTAATCAGTCGTATGCCATATGGTTTTTTTTTTTAGCTGCAAATGTTACCATGTCCGGCTACAGTAGTAACCAAACCCAGTGTTGCTTCCAAGGCCATGTTGCTTCCATTATTTCGTGGGGGTTACAGGTTACAACAGAAAAAAGCCCTGTTCACAACCAGCAAATCAGCTGTGTGGAAGTCTATACTGAATTTTGGGAGGTTTACACTCATGCAGCCTCAGCCAACGTTAACTACAGACTACAACACTTAGTCCTCATTTTAAAAGCCTTTTCTGTTGTGACAAAGTGAAAGTGAAAACAGTGAAAGCCCAAGACACAGAAAACTAGTGATGAGTGAACCAGCTGTCCTTTCTGCCTCTTAAGCCCCATGTGGAAGTGCCTTTCTGCTTCCCTGATCTCCCACTTGTTTAATGTGTGTCTGCTTGGAAGGAACAGAGTAATCTTACTTCAATGTCAAAATGTGGCACATCCACTCTAATCCATCTCCCCTCCCGAGTGTAGAAACTCTTGTCTTGGGAAACACGATATCACGTCAAAACAGTAGAAGAACAGAAATAAGTTATGGGCTGAAAGTGCCTGGGATCCCTTGAAAGTACTCGGTGACAAACACACACACAAAAAGATGACAGTCCTCTGTTTTCTTTTACAACGGGCAGCTGCTCTTGGCCCGGTGATCCTTGAGATAATTGGTTTTGTTTGCAGGAGCCGAATCATTTTTTCATTCCATTCATCACTAATATTAGAACTGTGACTTTATGCCTCACTACAACTCTGTGACTCCTACATGTTGCAAATATGTGACGTCAAATACAAGAAGTATTATTTCACTAACTCTTCACTTTTGGCCCAGCACCACGCTATGCGCTTATCTGCACGTACTCTATGTGTGAAATCTTACACTGACCTCCTGCCGTTATTACCACTGCAGGCAGCAGTAGCTTCTTTTAGACCATGGATATATATATATCGATATACTGTATATATACATTTTTCTTAGCAAAGGTTTGACTTAAATGCCACAGGTGCTACTCAACATACTCACACAATTATCATTGATGTTTTGTTTTTTCCGAAAATGACATCTATTTTTGTGAGATGTTACTTTCCCCTCCATGTGCTTTGGTTACAGTTAAAGATTCTGTTCAGGAAGTTTAGTCAGAACATTAATGCAGGTCATAAATCAGCTGTTCACTGCTGGATTATCGAAGAACATCCTATGAAGCAGGCGGTTGGAGCGTGTCCAACTCATGAACAAAGAGCTGTCTATCTCTCCCTCTGCTCAGGCAATGCACTTGTTAAACTCTGCTTGACATTTGTCTTTTTTGGCTTCCTGTAGGCCAGTATAACACTGCAACCAAAACTTTCGTCTTGCTTTTCAAATGCTTTTTCTGCCCCTTTCTCTCTCTCTCTCTTTCTAATTTGCTGGTCACAGTTAGAAGCCAGCCAAGTGGGACTTGGTCAGTAATTGGAGTCTCTGCAGTGACTGCCTACAGCACAGCTCCAAACGATGCACTGGGGAGACTTCCTTGGGGAAAAACTCAATAATCTCTTCACACTTAAGTGTAGTCATCATTAGTATTTTTCCAATGTAGTGAACAGCACACTACTTGTTGGCAATGCCTTCAAACAGGCAAAAGTAAGAAAATACTGGCATTGTTCTCTTTTGGGTGTATTTCTTTCATCTCACCTCTATTTTAAATTATCCTTCATTTCCCACAGCACGGCTTTGTTGTTTGAAGTGGGTCAAGGTCCTTTCCATTCACAACATTGTCTTTTCCCAGTCTATCAGCAGTTACAGACATTCAAATACATCAAAGAGGAGAACACAATTGTTTGCAACACAAAACACATTATTCCTGCTGTTCTGTTTAATTCCACTTTGACGTTTATGACAATAAGAGTTATGATTAAAATGAACTGGCCTTGATTGATTATGTTTATGTCAGCACAGGATAGAGTTTCAAACTAAAAACTGTAGGATCTTATGAATATACACTGAAAGAGATGTGTCTTTTGAAGTAGCGGAAACAAACAAAAATGATTTATTATTTTCAAAACACAAAATTATATCATAAAATGTGCAAATGGCAAAGTGGGAAGTGTGCACTGATAGTAAAGTTATCCAAGAGGAGCAGTCAACACAAGGTAATTAACGCTGGCAGCTAATGCTACATCTAAATGGGCCGATCTCTTCTCAGTTAATCCATGTGCTGATTTATTTACAGACATGCTCCAATACAGTGTTGCTGAAAATACCAAAATCAGCGAGAGCACTTACCACCTCGCTAACCAATTTCCTGAGGTAAACCCTGAAGCAACATGTCTGAAAAACTCAAGGAGACAGAAAACCACTCTTTGGTTTTATATGAGCAAATAAACCTCCACTTACTAACTAAAACTACATCGAATATGACAGAACAAATTAGCTAAATATCCTGTTGGTTTCAGTGGTAACAGTCTATGGTTGACATTAAGGTAAGTCTGGAATGTATTTAACATCTAACTTGAACACATTGGCTGCATATCTGTCTTACATCCTCTGCTTTGTCAGAGATATTGACTGAGCTGCACTTGAGTAATAAAAGGCATTAAACGGCGAAGCCTCCTCCCACTTTAAAGATTATGTGCTTACCTCAGAGCCCACTGGGCACCAAAGTGAGAGCATAAACAAAGTGTTAATTGCAAAAAATGGATTCACTGCCAAGTCAGTGGTATGGCAGTACTGCTGCTACTCCACAAATGTTTAACCCCCTCCGGCTGACACAGAAAGCAGTCTGCAGATTCCGTGTGAAGGAAAAAAGATGAAAGAGAATTTTGTCCAAACTGCCTTTCAAACATTTATATTGTTCTGCCTCTTGAGATCTGTCAAAACTCTGGAAAGTGAGCTCAGGCCACTCTGCTGTGGAAATAGATCCCATCGGTGCAGGTATAGCTCTCAGGAGTGGGAGTATACATTTCAACCTTAAGATGCTGCTTCTGGAGCGCAACATATAAAGGATGACAACCAGACCACACCATGAATCAAGGCTGGTTGCGATCATTTCCTGATTAAGAGCCCCGAAAAAAATTCAGACCCTCTCACACCTGGTAACGCACACTGAGAGAGTTGTGATGAATGGGTAAGTGATGAAACACAGAGGCTCCATGACCCCCCCCCCCCCCCAACAAACAGTGACACCGCCCCTCAGGAGGACAGAATGTATTACATTCACAGCCTCCGGCCTTGGAAAGACATCAACATGATGTAGCAGAACTGCAGAGAGCACAGCACGTTGTTCGATTAAGTCTTGTTTGCTGCACCAGTGCTGACAGTTTCATGTTCACTATTAAGCCAAGCAGGTTACATATGCTATTGAAACCTCTTGCAAAAAAATGCTATTGCGCTGCTGAAATTCAAGGCGCTCAAACCATCTCGCTAACACAACTCCCTGTCTGTATTCATTGGAGGGAAGGAAGCAGATGAGATGATTCTCTGCTGAAGGGCCCATGTTGCCTAATTAAAACAGGAAGGGTGATGACTCGGCTCATCCTCAGTGAGTTATCGTTTTCTGGGCGTCTCACTATGCGGTGACTCAGCTCTCCATGTCTTCCTCTAGATAGTGAGCCCGTGGCTTCCTGACAGGACAGTTCCCAGCATGTTCAGTATGGTGTCACCTCTACAACACGCACCGCCCACCCCACATCATCAAGACACTGTAGAGCACAACTACAGCCATGATGATGCAACACTGGGAGCAATGCTGCCTTAAAGAGTATAAACAAAACATTTGGCTGTGGATTGGCAGATATCTCCCCTCAGCTGAAGATTTACTGCACTGTGATTGAATCTTAGCCTGCGCAGGAAGTGGTGGGCGATTTTTGAGGTGTAAAGAGAATGTTGCTTGTACAAAATGGCCATAATTCATGGGCTATTTAAGAGCTGCTCTTGGGCTACATAATGCTTAATGAGTTGGGGTGTATTTAAACAAGAGGGTCAACCCAGTCACATTAATGCAGTCCACTGCTGGTAGCACCGAACCGCGAAACCTGACATTAATCCTGAGGGTAATGTGGCCCTTCCTGTGGCTAATGAAATCTGAAGCTTTTAAATGGCTGCACCTAATGACACTCCCTGACAGTTTTTGAATTAAGCAGCCATGACTGCTGGGACTGGACTAAATAGCACACAGATGGCCTACACGAAAGTTTTGTCCACCCACCCCCATCACTGTTTGCCCTTGGGCTGTTGCATGCGATTCCGTACCTGCTAGAGCATTACAGCAGCAGATTTTGAATTAGACAACAGGAACCTCTACTTAGCTTTGATCAACAGTAAAAGTTGTGATTTTTGGATCATTTTAGGTAGCATTTTCTATGATCACCATAGTTGGGACAGCTACAAACATGCACATTCATAACCTTTATCCTTATTTTTAAATCAAAGGAACCCCATGTTATGTTTCTCACTAAAATACAATGTATCCTTGAGGCCTAATAAACGTGTTCAATGCATTTTATAAATAGATTTTTTGTATATTTTGAAACCTCATCATTTTCTTGGCACTGTCGATCAGTGGACTAACGTGAGACTGCTAACAGGAATGTGTATTGTGTTCCCTCAGTAGTCACATATATGCATCATGCGTGTGTGCATGGAACACAAACAAAATAGGGACCCGCTCAAAACATTGCTCCACAGCACTACTAGTGGTGAAAAAACGGCACAGGGTACTTTTAAATTGCACATAATCATTAACACATGATACTAAAAACTTAAGTTAGAAAATAATTAAAGTCTGAGTTGAACCTCATGAAATATAAACATAACCTGTAGAGTTTTGTTGCAAACAAACACAGTGATGTTTATGTATAATATTTCTTAATGTGTTTATCCTTGAGACCATACATGCATGCAAACAAACATGGTGAATGAATTTATGTCCTGGAAATGTTTTTAAAATATATTTTGAAACTGGAAATGCTTCCATAAAGGTCTGCATTGACTAACTTTGTTCTTCTTCCCTGCCTTTTGCTGGCACAATGCAACATTTCCTGGCACATAACCAGCTGTCAATACATAAAATAGCTTGGAATTGAGGGATGTCATATAGCCCCACTTACACTTGAAAACATGACCATTAAAACTAAGCATTTTGTATGAACCCTGTTACTCTACTCTGAGTCATGTTCACAGATGTATTATTAGAGTCTCCTCCTTCTCTCCAATATGGAACCCATTCATTCCAATGAAAACTGCTCACCCAGCACATATGCCAAAAGAATGTCTGTGCCAGCCTGTCTTTACATTGAGATGATGTACCACACAAAAAAAAGGTTTTGTGTTTGCAGTTTGGGGTGACAGTTTTACAGATGCCTCTCTTATAATGGTTCTCTACAGGGAAATGGTTTTTGGGCCACTGAGACTTTTTTTATTTATAGTACCCTGGCTGACCACTGGTCAAAATCTGGTGGTCAAAAATTCAACCCTGTTACCTTTAACATTACTGTATATATTAAACTCCCAGTCTTCCACCAGTAAAAACAGATGCAACAAAAGAGGGATTCTATTTAATAATTTCTCTTCTCAGCAAACTTTCAACATCTGAATGTGTTTAAGAAAAAAAAATGGACAGGTGGCACAAAAAGGAAAATATACAGTACCAGTCCTACATGTAATCTAATAAGGAATATTACATTTCCTGCTATTCTGTTGATTTGCTCCTCACTGCTGCTTCAATGTTTTCACCAAAGTGTACATTCTTGACTCCAGCTGGAGAGCTGAGAAAAGGGAGTATGAGACATTTACTTGCCAAAGACCTACAGGAATGACATTATCATGGATAAACTCATGAAAGATGTGAATGTTATCATAAATATGTGAACGATTATGCTATTTTTTATTAACAACAGTATGTGTTTCTGTCATGTCACTAAATTATTTGTTTTCGTAATCTTTAGTCATGATGCCAGGCAATCAGCTTTTTTCAATAGACATTAAATCCAGACAGACTTCTCTGAGGACAGTTGAGCTTGTCACAGCTGGGCACAAACATGAAATTTGAAACCACATAATTGCTGATTTGATTGCTCCAAATATGTGACGCGTGCAATCTTCCCAAACCAAATAAATCAATTAATTTACAAACTGCCAACCACAGAAAGAGCGGTCTCTCTTGGACTTTTTCTGAAGCGGTGCCATGGTGAATAAACATCTGCAGAAAACAGCTCAGACCCATTTCTTTCACGTGCAACAAACAAACAGTTCCAGCAAACCACAGAGGCACACTGCAACATGCTGCCAAGGGAGAAAAAGTGTGAAAACGACATTATATGGGGTTGAAAACGCATCACAAACCCAGAAAATAGAGCTTATTTCATACACAAATGAAATTGGATAGGGACATTTTTCAAGAAATCTCAATATCATACCTTTTATTCCTCTGCTCACAGCTATTTTTCTTTAATATTAATCTTCACTTATTAGAAAAACTCAGACATATAGAAACTTCCCACTAGGGGAAACCCACATATCCCAAAATGTTAACTTTTCATGTACAATTTCACAAACATCACCAACATTTGGTGAAACAAGTCTTTCAAACAACTGCAGCATCACCTTTGCTGCACTGTATGCTTTAAAGTCACACCCAACATGAAGCATGCCAGCCTTATCTGACCTGAAGAGCCTCCCACAGCGCAGAGCAGACTCAGTGTCCAGATAATGAGCGATCACCGAGGGGCAGAATGCTTCAGCCCGCCTGCGCTCATTTAAACCCTTTGGAGTGGTGATCAGACAGGGGAATGTGCTGCCATGTTGGACACCTCGGCCCACCGAACATCATCTGCTGTTTTCCCAGGGTAACTGAGTCCCCTCCCCACCTCCTCTGGAGAGCTCTGACGGTTCAGTCAGAGCTGTCAGAAAGCTTTGGTGCTGGTGCTGAAATCCAGACAATCAGATACTGTACCAATCACCCACAAACAGTGCTCCAAAAATAAATTAGTTGAGAAGTGATTCAGAATGAGGGCAAACATAAGGGGGATCAAATCCAGATCCAAGTAGTATCCAAATCATTTCAGGATTCTTTTTTTCTGTTTACTGAGTGTTTACTTAACGTACAGCACATTTCAAAAGCAAGATCTGGTGTGGCAGTCTCTTTAGTCTCTTTAGGAGTGAGCACAATATTTAAATGGAAACAGATTACATGACGTTTGACTGAAAAGTTGGTACACAGATGATAGAAATAATGTGATGTACTGCAAGTGATGCTGTACTGGGTGGGCGAATTGTCTTCAGCTGTAGTGATCCAGCTTTAAATCTCATGTACGAGCATGATAGATTCTACTGTAAGTGAAGGTTTATCTTTTCTAATAAGTCTTTTTGCAAAAATTCAACCACACTGTTTCTCCTACCTAAACATAACATGTAACCCAAACCTTAAACAATTTGCTTTGAGCATGCAGTAAATCATGTGTACAAGGTGATTAATTGCTAATTTGGCAAAATGTTATATCATGTTCATTCGTCAGTCCCAGTCTAACTTTATCACCAGACAAGAACTGTAACAATGACAATTCTACGAAAAATATAGATTTCTACAATATCTGCGCTTGGAACCTCCCGTATGGCTAAACTTAGCAAAAGATCAAGGTTAGGTTAACTAAAGCAGAGTTAAAGGATAGGTTCACAATTTTTCAAGTATGTCTTAAAACAATAGTCAGCTGAACACTGAAACAGGCTTCACTTGCTGAAATCATTCCTCCTGTTCGTACTGATCTGAAGTTAATATGTAGGTTCAGTGATCTGTTATAGACAAATCAAGTGTGAATCCTCCAAAGTCTTTTTAGTACAAAATTTGCTCTTTGTGTTTCCCCCTACAGTGATTCCTTGTTGAGCTGCAGTGGATAACAACATATATAAACAGAAAGAGGGAATTTTCTACTAAAAAGGCTGTATAATTTGGTAGATGCCCACTCAGTTTGACTAAGTCAGACTGCTGAAGTCTCAAATTAACTTCAGATAAACTATTTTTTCAAGACTTACAAAAATGATCACTTACATTGGAAACATTGGAAAGGGGGCTCTTAATGCCCAGTATAAACAGTAAGAAAAAAACATTATTGCAGGTCTGTTTAGGCATGCAAGCTGTCATCTCCTGACCAAAAGTCAGACGTGCTAAACACCCATACACCACCGCAACCTCCACACCGATAGTTAACTCACTACATATGGGGTACAATGCTTCTTACACTGGTAGTGAATGTTGGGATTAAACATAAATTGTGGGGTGCAGGAACATCCAATATGGATGTAATTCCTAGGTATACCAGGCTGCCCAACCAGACTGCAGACTGAAATGACTGTGATCAGGGTGGTGAGGTTGGCGTCTTTGCCTTCATCTGTCAAGTTTGTAGTGTGCTGTAATGGTTTGATCGGTATGTTAAATGTCTCCAACATCTGAAACCTGAAGCAGGAGAAACAGACGCCAACACACAGTACAGCCAGATCCATAACACGAGGTGGAGAAGAATGAATACCAGCCTGGTCACCAGTGTCACACACGAAAGAGAACCGAATGACCAACTTAGTAGAAGTACGAAGAGTTTTAGTTTGAGTGCACTGATTTCTTTTCCTTCTAGATCTCTAATCAGCATATATGACTAAATTTGAATGTGTTTTTTTTAAGTACATTCCTCATTCCTTTTTAATCTGTACTTTTTCTTATCAAACGTTTTCCCTATAAATTTTAAAGCTGTTTGGAGTGGAGAGCTTGATTACTGTACTACAAAATAACTGAACACAGGGACTCTAAAGCTGGTCAAATCTGTAGGGAGGCTGAAATATGCTGTGCAACAACCACAAAACATTTTCTCATAATTACTTTCGAAGGTCCCCTGAAGCAACTGAATCCAAGTCAGTGATTTGAAAAAATGTGCAATTTATCTGCAGGCATTTGTAGACTTTACTGTAGACACCTACTTCAAAAAAAACCAAAAAAACAATGTCTAGCAGTTAGTGAAACCAAATAGCAGGAACTGTTCAATTGACCCCAAACATAAGCCCAAGAGCTAAGCGAGAACAAGTTAAGAAAATGTTATCCTTCTTCTTTAATGGAACACACGTCTGCTTTAGATTTATGGCTGTGTGCGTTCACAGATAAAAATGATGTGAAAAGCAATTCCTAATGTCTAGTTGCTACGTAACTGTGAGAGGTCAGGCGTTCTCTGTGAGGAGACGTGGTTCCTTCAGAGATGTCCATTCATCAAGTGCTGCCAACAAGCCAAAAGTACAAAGGACAGCATATCCTTTGCTGACTCCATTTCCCTTTTTGTTTGTCTTTCTTGTCTCTTGTCTTCTTTTAAACTCTTCACAGTCATATTTAACTTCTTTAAAATGCTCGCAGCACAAAGAAACGACCATTTTTCTTTGTTTTAATGACAAGTAGACTTTGTTGGTGAAGAAGCATCACTAACTCTTTAGGTTTTCCAATCTATTTTTCGATGCCACCCATAAATATTGTGTCCTACTATTTTTCAAGTAAGCAAACCAAAGTGCAAAGAAGTTAAGGAATATGAGGTTTCATTCAACTGTCAGGTGCTCTCCGTCTGCATCTCATTGAGGTGCATATAAAAGTCTGTTTAATGGGTCTCAAAGCTCATGTCAAGAAATGCCCTTCATCTACCCCAACCGAGGCAGGTGGGGACCAGGGTTGCTCACATAAAACAGAAACAAATCATGCTCAGGATACTTGAAGTTCCAAGTGCACCATAAAACATAATGTGTCATTAATGAAGTTGCCTTTTCGTGCCCTTTTCCTCTTTTTGTTCATAACAATAGCAGCTGGGGAAATAGTCAAAAGATCTGCTTAAAGTTTATAGTCTGTGCGATCATGAATAATTTACTTTGATTGCACATATAGGAAAAATAAAAAGGGGAATTTGGAAATGAAGGATTGTGAAGTTTTTCTTTCTGGAAAGAGCAAAGAGAATTCATAATGGGGGCAGGTGACAAGACATCAAAGAGAAATTCTACAGATAGATAAGACACAAAAGAACAGGGACTTCAAAATATTGCCAGTTTCCCCACTTTGTTCTTTTAGTTACCCTCACTTTTCTTTACTTGCTCACGTTCAACTGACAGAGTCGGTCATAAAAAATAGTTCCTTTTCCCTCATTTGTTTCCAGCGGCATTTCAAAGTTTTCCAGCCTTAAGAAGCAGTACACTATTACACCGTCTACGAGTCTGAAGAAAATCAATCACAGTAGGAACAAGAGCCATTTGAGCTGCTTAATGTCCCACCGTAATCACCATTACATATTGAACCATTATACTAATGACACCAATAATTAAACTGTCATGATTTAATCAGATATTCCAATGCAATGATGCGATAGTCGTCTTCACTGAGCATGTAGGTGGTATTAAGATTAATTCTTTATTTAACTCATGAAAGGATAAGGGCTCTGTCAGAAAGTGGCACAGTCAAATTCATCCGTGCATCTTTGCAAAATAAGTGATACTGTAGCTGGTGAGCACACTAACCAGTTCAAGTTTCTTGCTATTTTCTAAAGACTATTTCCTGTGTAGCCAAAGCCTGATATAGAGTGAGCAACACCATTGAAGTTTCTTCATTACAATGACTACGGCCACTGTCGTTCATTTTGAATAAATCCCATAGACCATCCTACTGCCATTAATAGTGCACCAAATGTGTATTAATCCACTACTGAAAATAATCCCCAACAAATGCACTATTGACTCATATTTGAGTAACGTTTCCTAAAAAGTACAGTGCCCAGCTGTTTTATGAATTTACTGAGCCTGTTGCAAAAAGGGAGAGTTTATATTAGTTACCCGTTTTTTAAATATTTACGTCTTCAGCAGAAACAAAAATCTTGGGGCTGAGAGCCAGAGACATGTGGGGAACGTTGGAAAGCTTGCAAACTAACACACTGACCAGATTTGTTGGCAATAACAAAAATATAGAATTTCGCCAGCCTTTCAAAAGAAATCTGATTTTCTCCATTAATATGTAAAGCTTTGCAACATTGTCATCCCACAGGTAATGAGATCAGATTTTCTATAGGTGGAAGTTGAGGTGTGTGTCAGATATGCTTTGTTTTGGAGTTATTGTGTTGTAAGGAAAGTGTCGACATACTGTATGCAGACAATTATCAAGAGGAAAAATGTGTTCACAGTGAGGTGCACAAATGAAAACACACTTCTATAGCAGAGGGGGTTTAATAGTTCCGGTTCTTCTGTTACAGGTAAAATTTAGAGTTTTTATAACTACTGTGAACCCGTTTTCAAAAGAGCACATCTCTTACTTAAAACATCCCACAACTTGTATCAAGGCGGAAGAAATTAATGATTTTAGTGAAAGGTTCAGTGAGCTGGGTTCCGGCAGACGTTGATCTTCAGATCCTTCACTTCGCAGTACAGACTGAGGCTTTGTGAGCTTTCAAAGACACCTCATGTCTGTTTTCAGAGTCTGTCTTCTCCCCCAGAAAAACATTTCCTTATCTTTCATCTGTCAAGTCACATTTCTCTGTCTCACTGTATGTCAGCGAGACCAAGCTGCAGCATGCTCGGTCCCGAGCACTTAAAAAAACATCGCCCATAAGAAACAATTCAGCCATTTCCAAACTACATGCCACTGTTCAGACAGATTAAACCTCTGATATCTGCAATAATATTAGAGGGGAAGAGAACAGATACACAGTCTGGATACAACACCTCCTCCTTGTTGTTTTGACTCTGATTCTCTGTTACAGTAAAGGAAGGGTGGACGAACATCATATCTTCTGCATAGTGAAAAAACCACTCCTGAAGAATAGTGCACTCAGGGACCAGGAGATTGGCATTTTTAAGTGCATGGGAGTGTGTGAACAGCTGGCAAGTCGCCACCAATTCTCCTCTCTGCAGCACATACCAATACACATCAACGAGTACGGCACAGTTAAAGGTGAGGAGTCAAACTTAAGGTTTCTGAGGATTGAAGAGGCATTCAACACTAGCAGTGAAACATAGAGCTCTGAGGGTGATGTCAGAAGCGTTGGTATCACCTGCCACCTGGAGAAAACCCTCAGTAGATTATTATTGCTGATTAGACGGCGGTGAGTGCAGAAGGATTCAAAAGACTTCCCTTATTTGTTGTTGTACAATATCTATGGAGAATCTGGGTTTGACAGGCTTATGAGGGTGTGAAACATGTTTTGTAAATGCTCTTTGAGTTTGATCCCGCCTTTGCTGCAAACCAGAGTGAGAAATGTACGGTAAAATATGACACTGTTTCAATGATTTGGAGACCTACTCTGTCATATGAATAGATTTTTAAAAACGCGTGTCCTGCAGGTGCAACATCACAGGATAAAAATCTGCCCTCCGTGGCTACAAATTCGCTATGATAGAAGTCACCTGACAAGCATATTGTGATTAATACAACTGCTGGTGAATAGAGCTCCCTGGAAATAAAAAGTTGCCTTTTTATCTAGGCAGTCACAATGCATCTTTCTTCAATCTGCGGGCTACATTGTTTCCAAAGACTGATGAGCCATGTTGGACTGATTATAGAGACAACTGTATGAGAGTCACGCAACACAAGCCGATTCACGTAAAAGCATAAGTGAAAACTATTTGAAAGCTCATCATGAAAAATATAATAATTTCTATTGGTTATTTTGGATCTGTCGGAGTAGAAAGTGTAAAGGAAGGAAGATGAGACGTTAATTTGTATTTATAAGATTACTGTTGTGTAAATTGCTTTCCTCTCTGGACTGTCAATGTTTTGATGTCAAGCGTTTGCGATTTCTCTCAGTTCATGAGTGAGTTTAGGGTCTGTCCAACATTAGAGCAGATAAACCCCAGCTGGTGTTCAAATTTAGGGATAAACAGACCCCTTGTCTGTCATCATTTCTTCCCAAAAAGACAGCAACTTAATAACTCACTATGTTATCTGCATGAAACAATAAAAACTGTTTAAGATAATTGTTACCTGCTGCATTTCAGGGCAACAGACGTTCTTTACAGTGTTTACAATTACTAGGAACTCTATTCATGCAAGTATGAAATTACAGAAAATGTGCACGTGTGCGTTTGCTCTGAGGCAATACGACAGGATGAGAACCACAGACTGGCAGAAAATTGCCGTCCTATCTTTCAGGGGGCTTTGGCGAGCCCAGAACATTTCTCAGCTGAATTTGCAGTGTGGCTGATAATGTCATGATTAAAGCCAGATAAGTTAATCTACCAAGTCTCTAATTCTTGACATTTCATGATATGAAGCACAGGCCGCCTGAGGGGAGAATCATATTTGTTTAAAGCTTCACAGATCAGATTCTCTCATATCTTAAAAAAAAATGCAGACTTTGAAACGTCCTAATGGAGATGTCACACTTTCTCCTCTCTTTGCTGATCTCTCCGGAGAAGCTAATTAGCAACCACGACCTGATCTCGCATTGACGTTCTGCATCCACGCAAGCTGTTGACTGTGACTCTTATCTTGATGGAGGTTTGATTTGTTTTCCATTTTAATAAAGGTGCGCTGTATCTGATGGAAGCTCTGGAAATGGAAGTGGAAGCGCAGAGTTCACTTTTGCACAACAATAACAACACGAGCGGCCTGCCACTGTTCATTCAATCAAACAACAATACAAACAAACATCCGCACACTTCATTAGCATTTCAAAAATCAGGCACTTTATATAGAGGCGGATGATAAACAGGAAACATTAATTGTGAATACAGAAAATAATGAGGCAAATCTTTCCTGAGATCAGTGGACTGATTTAGCCACAGCTGAGAGGCCACCTGTTGACAATTTCTCCAGTAGAGTCTGACTGATATTTGAAAATAAAGTATGGCTCAGAGGAAATGCATAGATACCGTTTTCCATCATCTGTGTTACACTTATCAGTGGAATGTCTGCCTGTTATTAAAAAATCTGGAAAAGTCGTCATCAGTGACCGAATCCTGACATACACTGCATTCCATCATCAAACACTTCCCTTCCTGTAAACAACCAAGTGTTTCCTGCGTTGAGGCACTTGTGGCTGTATTGCTGCCCTCTGACTGTTGTTGCCATGTCTTGTTGCCAGGTCTTGCTCCCTATCCCTGAATGAAAAAAGACAATCCTCCACTGACTTACACTCACGTCATGGCACACAGTCGACCAATACACTCTGAGGAAACACCATCTGTTACATTTTCATTGCAGGCTTTGCTTCAAGCTCAGACAATTAAAGCTAATAGAGTGCAAATGTTTGAGCCTGCACTGCTAACTTTACAATGCCTCACACTTATCCATATCCAAAGGACATTATAATGAGTCGTAAATCCACAGTCATAAATTATCATGGGGTAGCACCTGGATTCAGCACATTCTGGATATTTGCCTCAGTTTCAGTTATGTTATCCACATTAACTGTTAATTTGAAATACCTCTCAAGGCAGTTATCCCACATTGCTTTGAAATTATTCCTGAATGTTGAACTAAATTGAATTTTGAATTACTCCCAACTACTCCTAACTACTAAGTGGGCTAGTAATGATGCTATAATCCCCACTACCTGTCATTATGTACAATTGGAAAGAATTAGTAATGCTTTCTGTCAGTGATCAGTGAGCACCTTTGAGGAAATGCTGTGAATGGATTCTTTTAAAGGCACTTTAGGCGAATTATCTTTCAGCTAAAATAAGGACAGGCTTGGATAAGCATCTTTAGCCCTCGGGGGGGCTTGGCCACCCCTGAGGTGAAGGCTTCAAGTGCTGTATGTAAAAATGGAAGGTGCTCTTGTTGTTGGATCTCAAGTGGGTGGCACAGACATGTTGCCCTCTGGGACCCAGGGCCTTAGGGAGACAATGGCCGAGCTGTGTGAAGCAGGAGCTGCAGAGTCGAGGGTCACAGGGCCCCTCTTCTCAGGTCTACACCACTAAAGTGACTGTTTAGTGACAACACACAGAAAAGGGGTTGTGTGGAAGACTATGGTGGGGGTTTCTGTCTGGAGGTTGTGGCCAAAGGCGGCCCATCCATCACATGTCACTTCAGCCCTTTGGGGACTCAGATCTATGGGCTCAAACTGAACTGAAGTCAGATCAACAATATTTCATAAAAACACTCACATTTAAGATTATTAAATTGTAAGTTAGCATAACTCTTTCATTCACTTACAAGCATTTAACCACTGTGATGTTTAGTTTTCTTCCCATTTATTAGTTCTACTGAGGGTTGCTGGACCAGATCTGCAGTCTAGTTATGGGGTGGAGTATAGAATGTCATAATAGGGTGGAGTTCAATGTTTTTTTTCATAATCTTTATGCATAGTTTAAAACATACAAAATGTATGGTCTTTCCTGAACAATTTTCTTCTCAGGAGAGGATGTAGAAAGTTGTCGCATTGATGTTGCTCTATGGCTAAACGCGATAAGAAAACTTGTTGTACTTCTAGCGCCTGATTACAAATCTCACAATTCACAGCAAGAAATACCACCTTTCCTGTTTATTGTGTGTTTATTGTGTCCATGGAAAGAATATAATCTGTGTAACAAAATAAAACAAATGACTTGGAACAAATGGTGCGGGCGATGGGATCGGGCAGAGTCTGATACATTTTTTCCTGCTGTTAACTCCCAGTGTCACAGACACTAACTTCAAACGGCGTGAATGATTTAATCCATATCTTCAGCGCCACTTTGGGTAAAGAATAGTGTGAGGAAGAAAGGTCTGGTGTAGATACAAAAGCAGGAAAGCATGAACCTCATCTCACACCTTCCCTTCTTTCATCCACTTCCCCTAATAAGCTGGTATTTTGATTCCTGGATTCCTGGCAAGCTGCCCTGTTTGCAATTCAAAGAGATTTCAACAAGAGCATCTGTTTGGGTATTAAACCTGCATGCACCCCCACCCTTCACCTCCCTACGCCCCCTTTCCTCCCTCCCTTTGCTACCTCTTTCCTTCTCTTTCCTCAGCCATGTGCACTTGCATGTTTGCGGAAAAGGGGTGGAGAGGTTGGGTGATGGTGGGGCAGGGGGGCTTTTCCGCGACCCACAGAGTCAATGATACATAAGCCACATGACCAACTACTCAACTCACACACGCACGCCGACAGACAGAACTGCAAGCGGACTTCCAGCACATCCACAGCTCCACTGAACTTGGCTCATGCTGTCGTTTCTCTGACAGAAGAAAAGAAGAGACACACACACACACACACACACACACACACCGCCGTGGGAGAGCTCAGATAAAGACGTGCCTTCAGTCTTGGAGTGGCGCTGTCACACACTGATATACAAATACGCATTTAGACAAATACACAGGCACAGTCAGGGAGCCACACACACACGCGCGCGCGTGTGCACACACACATTCCCACAAATTGACACACTCACTTCTCACACACACACACACAGGGGAGCAAACAGTCTCTCTCTCTTTCTTGCTCACTCAGCTGCCCTCTCTCTCCCCCCCTCTCTCTCTCTCTCTCTACCTCCCATCCACACACATACACACACAGACACACACACATACACACACACACACACACACACACACATACACACACACATATACACACACACACACGCCACTACAGTATATCAGCGAGTGACTAGCGGAGAGCCAGAGGGGAGTGCAGAAATGAATGTGAAGATCCTGACGCTGGTGATTGTGCTCTTGGTGTCTCTGCTGTGTTCTGCCAGTGCTGGTGAGTACAGGAGCGGCCAGCCTCGTCGCCGGTCGTCTCCCTCTGCTTTCTATTTCTCTCTCTGTTTGCCTTGGGCTCGTGCAGGCAGCTGTAGTTGATCAGTTACCCAGCATGGTTAGCCTTGTGTGGGCTCTAAAAGGCAGGAATATCAGCACCTGGCTGTATACAGTACTGCACTGCAGTGGTTATACTGTCTTCTATTGTACTGTCGTGGCTTTTATGCTAAACTTGAATGTGGTTTTCTAGCTTTGATTTATCGTTTTCTTCCCTGCCTCACCTTGATGTAAGCTTGTAAGACTTGGAGATTAAATATTAAGAGGATTTTGTTGATGGAGATTGTGGGGCTATTCCTGAGTGATAGATATGCTGGGTGTATGGGTGACTGTTGTGGCTGTTATGAAATATAAGATATGCATGGCACATGTTCTGTAATGTGGAGTTATGGCTTTATGTATACCTTCTGACCCAAGTGCTATATGATTATTACATGACTGTGATTGTGCAGCAGAGCAACACAGCACCTATATATGCGTGCGTGCCTCCTGTGGTGATGATAATGAGGACTGTAATTGTTGTACGCATCGATGAGGGGAACACAGATCCCAGATGCATGGATCGTCTCCTGGGGGGTTCAGTCCTCAAGCCTTGTCACAGTAAATTTCCATAAAGTGCTGCTGCGTCTCTGGAGCCATTGTTGGACTAGATGTCAATTCCATTGTGGACCTAAAATGTCTAATATTTGGAACAAAAACATTGAATTGGGACAATTTTACAGGGGCAGGGCATATTGGCTCTGATGGCTCTGACGGAGTAAATGGGATCTGAGAAATGTGGCTGGGGGGTTAGTTTGGAGACCGATGGGTAGTCTGCAGATGTGATGCAGGTAACAATGTGGTGTGAAAAAACAACAGTTAGGTCTGTGTAAATGTCTGGACCATTCTTGGGATTATCACCTACCCACCAACTACATTAGCTTAGAAGACACACCGACAGAAGCTGTGTTTATATGTAATCCATGTGGGAGGTGCTGTGTAGACTATATAAGATACAGAGAATATAAGATTTAGCATAGACTAAGATTAGAAGATGCTGTATACACAACACCTTTGAAGATATAGGCCTAGGACTATATGCTGTACCTATAGGCTATACATTGCTAGGTGCTGTATAGACTGTGGTTGTAAGAGGCTGTGCAGACTTTCTGCTTGCAAGATGCTGTCCACTCTGTGTATCGATTCATGGCCACAGCACTAACAGTTCCCATGCTTTCCAGCACGTTCGTTACAGGGACGTGCTATTTTTGTCTCTCAGCACATGAGTAAATGGGAAGCAATTATCTAGCATCATGGTCAGTGTCGTTTTTCACGCCCTGTGTGTAGCTAAGCATGTTCCACGCCTGAGAGCCTACCGTGCTACACCAGCGACGGGGAAAACAAGGCTGCTGTGCCTCTGGGCTTTAATGGGAGCCTATCCTTCTCAACATTGTTCAAGTCATGCCGCTTATGTGCCTCTCTGTCCCCTGGCTGCTACTGTAGTATCAGAGTTCCATTGATAGAGAGAGAAAGGGAGTGAAAGAGAGGAGGGGATGCAAGTGTGTTGCGGCGTTGATGGGTGTGGGGAGGGATGCTAGCTGGAGTGTGTCTGCGTAGCACAAGCCTCTGCTACAGTATGCGCTGTCGCTGGAAGGTGTCGGAAGAGGCTCTGCATGTAGGCAGTGGGTGTGAAGCCTTTCATCTTGAGACAAATGCTTTTCCAGTTCAGTGGGCTTTCTCTCTCTCAGGCATCTGTGTGTGTACATGTGTGTCTGAGAAAGAGGAGAGCGATGCAGAGAGTGAGACAGAGAGAGCATGTGTATGTGTGCACTTGCTGAATATAGGACTGAATATGCCTGATGTACAGTAGGGTGGGGAAGTGTGCATGAGACATGACTGTATTTATGGGTGTATCTGCATATTATCAAGAACTCCTAGTGCAACAGGCAATTCACCCCAACAACCTAATGCTACTTACAATGTTCATTCAGTACACTGAAAGAGCTGCTGTGGCTTTCGCTATGTAATACAAACGTTTGCACACCTTGTACAAGTGTATAGCTCTAATATCCATATTACTGTACAGTTTGTTTTTTGTTTCAAATTTTAATCCCTATTTTATCTTATTTTACTTACTTTTTATATTCAAATTGTATTGCACCAACATGCCAAAGCAAATTCCTGTATGTGAAAATCTACTTGGCAATAAACCTGTTTCTGATTCTGATTCTGCAATATTAGCATCCTTTAGCAGCGCACTTCAATTACCCATCCTTGAAAAGCACTCTGGCTCAAGAGTGGGCTCCAGCTTTAGACATGTGGTATCCATAATTCATCCCGAGGCCGATCACTCTTCCTCCCTGTGAACTCGTAAGACTGGTGTATAAACCGTTCTTATACTCAAAACATTCTGCCATGGCCTCTTAGAGGATATCAAAGCGTCATTTTTCTCCAGCCATGGAAACACCCTGCCAATCTTCACCTAGGGACACACAGGAAGAAAACAATAGCAGCTGGTTCAGACATGCATATACACCTACCCACACACACATCCTCACAGAAGGTGTAATTGTGAGGCCTGGGTTGAACAGGTGAGCCAGTTGTGTGCGGGTGTGTGTGCGTGTGTGTGTGAGCGGGGCACGAGGACCAGATCAGAGCTATTATCTGGCAGAGAAATCGTCTGCTTGGGGGGGGGGGGCTGTCAGCAGTGCTATTATTCCGTATTAAACTTTGATGTATTGTTGGGGCTGGCTGTTCTGTGGCACCATCATGTATGCATACTGTACTGAAGCCCGCCTCGCTCGCATGCTCAACCGAGTGTTACGAGTCAAAGTACAAGCAAAAAGAGGAGGGCTACCGAACATGCAGCCACTCATTAAGGCACCTCGAGACATAAAAACTAGCTAGGTCTGATTATTTGGTTCTAATCTAAACCAACTGTAACCAGGAAGCTTTAAATCATAATCCCAAGTTTTCTAATGTAAAGATGGTGTTTGCGCCTGTGGACGTGATTATGGTGGCCGTGGAGAGAACAAAAGCAGCAAAACTTTCCCAGATGTCCAGGCATAACATCATAACAGTGGGCAAAAATTTGCGTCAAAGCGGGAGCAGTGGAAAGGTTATTACAGGATTATGGAGAATCGTAGGGCCCTTGCCTTTTTCTTTTTCTTTTTTTGAGGCGCAGGAGCTTCTGAGCACCAGCTGGGTTTGTGTCACACACACACACACACACACACACCACAGGGTCAGATAAAATCCATTTCACGAAGAACCTGGATTTCCTCTTCATGCAGCATTACGAGGAAATAGAGCCAGCAGCCTGCAGCATCAGTGTAGTTGATCTACTGCAGACAAGACACACATACATACACACACACACACACAAACACACTAAACACTCCATGAGCTGTGTTTGGGATTGTGAGTAGAGTGATTTGTTGTCCTCTTGTTGATTTGTCTCTGTGAGCTTAATAGCAGCATTAGAACTAGGGTGTATCCAGACAGATATATCCATGTTGCTTGGGTTTAGGCATTTGAAAGTATATAACATGAGATTATATAATTTGTCACCTTGTCATACTATTTGTAATGTGATAGCTAACTCTCCAATATTTCTGGATATATTATGTAATTTTCAACCAAGGAAGCATTTGTGTCAACAAACCATTGGCAAAGTGACTGTAACTGGCATTACATCTTAATAATATCCAATATTAACAATAATACAATCAAGTTAGCTAACTTAAAAGCAGCTATACTGTTTGTAACTTCCTTCACTTGTTAACAAACCGACACAAATACAAAACACAGCAAAAGTAGCAAATTAAGATTGTTTAAATGGTATGACTACAAGGTTAGCAGTGGGGATAGCCATCTTGCAATAATGTGTGAGTGCTCCCAAGTCAGAATAACAATATGTTTTTTTAGTTCTTCCCATTATGGTGGCCATTGTGGTCAGTGTTGCAAATCAATAAGCAGGACTGCTTTATGGTTATATACGATTTTTGATGTACTTTAATTTGTCAGGTATTTAAAAAGCCAAAAACAGGCATTCCTGTGGGGTAATTATATCTATGAACAATTTCTCAATTAAAATATATTGTTATGATATAACATTTTATATATTACCCACTATAGGGTTCATAATATGGAACTCAGTGTAGCTGAGTTACAATGAGATGTTTTTTTAAAAGGCTTTCTGTGATAAACTACTTCACATCTGTATAATATCACCCAACATGGGCTTGGTGAATGGCACTCACAATTACTCTGGAGTGGGTGGGAGTTGAGGAAGAGATTTAGTGAAAAATCATAACTCATTTGGTAGGGATATAAGGCTAACCTTTGGGCTAACACTCCCTGGAGAGCTCAGCTGTTGAAGACTTTGGCATATGTGACTGCTGGGCTGCTGTAATGTAATTCAGAACTCTTTGAATGAATAAATCGACTCACTTAGATCTTCCCTTGAGAGCAAATGCAGTGAAGGGGGAAAAAAGCAAAGGTGGGGGGTAAAAGATGGGGCCAAGGGATGGAAAAATAAAAGGTTGGACAGGAAGAGAGGCTATCTGGGAGCTGAGAGGTTGTGTAAGCTTTCCACGGTGAAGGAAGTTACAGCTAAAAATCTTTAAAAACTCACACCTGGTGATCTAACCTGGCTTTACAAATGCAAGTGGAATGATTACATTTCTTGGCTGTAAAGACAAAATCTGTTCAGCTAAATGTGCTAAATAAAATTTGAACTCCATTCTGATTCCTTATGCATGTTGCAGTCCAGACCCCCTTTGAGTTGTGAGGGCACAACCTAAAGGTTTGGACAAGGGGTGGTGGGTTGTGTGTTGGGGCGGAGGATCCTGTATTAACCAGACCTCATGTGATCACCAGACCCTATCCTCGGGCCCGGGGTGCTCCTTACAACTTAATTAGAGCCAGATATTTAAAAAAATGCTCTGTTTTCCACCAGTGTCCAATATTAAAGTGATTTATTACTCTCTTTTTGAACATTAAGTGTTACATTTATAGCAGTAGTCCAGGCAGATCTGATCTGATCTGAGTGGACATCTTTATTAACGGGTTGCCAGACTGCAGAATAAATATTGTGGTTGTTAGAAATGCAGGTGCTTTAATTACATTCATGCTCAATTTGTAGGAACCCAGAATGGGAAAGTATGACTTCTGTATATTGCTTTAGAGAATTTGTGGTAGAGATCCATACTCCAGCCACTAAAAAGGTGACCAGGAGTAGAAGTGAACTACTTTGGAGAATCAGATAAATATAGTTTAGGGTACTGTCACCATTAATTTCAAACCTCTATAAGCACCATCATGGTCCAGTGAGATTTCATATTGTGTATGGCTAAAAGCTCTGCACAGCTGGCTGTTGTTAGGCTGTTCTAAGTTAGTCAAGGGATTTCATTGCTGTGAAGATGGCAGTGTGGATTGGGGCTATGGATGATGTAGAGGGACATGGTAGATTTTGGGTTCATTTAGTGACGCACCCACTGGGATCAGACTAAACTTTAAGTCTCAGACAAAAGGATGTGCATGTTACTTTATTCTCAGAGATTTATAGGATGTTGAGTTGCACCTCATGTGGTTTCAAACTATCATGCACCTCATGTTCTTGCTTTAAATGAAATGCTTGAAAATGGAAGATCTCTTCCATCTTCCACACAACTGGGGCCCTTCTGTGACTACACAGAAATAATTCATTTATGAAATTGATCGCAAATGTTATTTTCCCTGGAAGACTATTTCACACATATAGGTCTATGCTTAAACATTGGTTAATAAAATGATCTGCCGCTGACTAATAGCGTGGAACTCCCCACAGACTGTTTGCTGGATCAAGACGGGGCCCCTTGCTGTGTCCCTCTGTCTCGCATAATGTTCAGGAGAGGCTGCCCTGCTATCAAGGATCCTGAACATGAACAGATGTTTGCAAAAATAGAAAAGCACATCGATATATGGAATTCATAAACGTGCATCCACATCAGGCTAACAGTTCATCTTAACATCTTATGGAAACCTTGTGAATGCACAGGGCCAATAAACACTAAACTAGTTCACCTGCAGTGCAGAGCAGCTGAACCTGTCAGTAAAAAATCCTCATGAATTTTATTTCTTCACAAAATATGTGTGACAGTATTGCTTACTACGTTTCATTGCATAACCTTTAGCCAATAGTGCTTCTTTCCTGCTCACCATATGCTCAGTATATTAATAATAAAGCTCTGTTTTAGCAGACACTTTTCATTGTAAACATGCTACAATTTAAAGCAATACAACTGCACCATCCAAACAGCAAGAATTACTGGCAATTGAAAACAATACAGACCATAACTCAACTACTTTAGAATGATTGTGCTGATGGGGTCTCTTTGTTTTCGTTTTAGAAAATGGCATTACAAACTAAGAAATTAGTTGTTGTTATACATATTTGAAGAGTTTTGTATGATGCATTACATAACAATGGAACACTGTTTATTACATTATACATCAATTTAGCTTTTTTAGCATATCAATATCTCGAATAGTGACTATGTGTGATGACACCTTTGTGTTGGGTTAATCTATCCAGTTAAGCTAAGTGTCAGAGCCATTGTTTTGTATTCTTTAGTTTGGTTGTCTGATGCAATGTTGCTGCTATTTTCCATTAATATTATATGCAATGGGGAGAAGTGATGGTCCCCTGAAGGCATTACAAACAAGCTGCAGTGAAACCCTGCGCAGTGACGTTTCTCTCTCTCTTTCTGTCTCTCTCTTTCTTCCACATCTCAAATGGGAGAAGGCACGCAGGTTCACAGCATGGGGGGAGTGATGACACAGGAGAAGGAGGGGCTGTGTTTCACATCTGATTAGCGTGCCCATGGAAACGGATGGTTGGAAGATCCCTTTGCCCTTGACATGCAATCTCTGGAGCTTAGGGTAACGGTTGGTAGCCTTACCCCCCTACTATACCTGCCATGCGCAAAGATTTAAACCACTGCTGTTAACGGAAACAGCAACACCAGCATCTCTCTCGCTCCTGCCCTCAGCTGCTTTGACACTCTTCGAGGAAAGTTGTGAAAATAAATCTCCCGTTGTATTTTTGCTTCTCTGACTGCTCATGTTCAGTATAGGCTCCAACCTGCAGTAACCTTGTAGCCACAAATTCACCCAATTCAACTGGAGTGGGATTGTGAATAAACCAACAGGCAGTCAAGTGGTGAGGGGAGTCAGTGGCTTCATTAACTGGCTCAGTGTTGCTGCCGGCCCTTTGAACTCACAGCGCTCTGATCATAGCAGAGTACGCAGTCTCACACCTCATCATTTCATACACTCTCTAATTCAGGAGCATATATAGCACCACACTTCACAGGCGGGTGACTGAGTCAAAGGGACATCTGCAGAAAGCCAGAAACTAGAGGGCTGCACAGTTTGATTTAATTTGTTCTGAACCTTCAGTGAGGGGGGGTGGGTGTTGTGAGGGTGGAGGGTGGACAAGGGGTTAACTTAAAAAGCTGCAGTAACGGGAACAACTTTTCATGCACTTTGGTTTCCTCACTGGAGTTTGTACAAACAAAGCCAGCCTTCAACTCAGCCACAAGCCTGGCATTATCACAGAACAACAATGCTGCATATCAAACAGTCCCCGACAGAAATAAAAGAAAGTGCTCACAACCAAAACAAACCCCCCTGAGAGGAACACTCAGAGGCCAAGTGCAGTGGCCCACAGAGGAGGTTAAAAATGGATTCAGACTGTGTGCAGTGAAATTTGTAAATTGAGAACCTGCTTGATTTCAGCTGACAATGTCATTCTTTTTGCTCCAAACTGAACGCCTTTCATGGTGGCTGCCATGGTAACATGGTCTGAAAGTCAGCAAGCAATTGGTACCAGTTTCTGCCAAGGCCCAGACTTACTGGTAGGCATGAGATAAGCAGCATTTCCGACACTAAACGTTGGATTGTGAAAGCTGAACAACAAGGGACTGCCACCTTAGTTAGGCTCCATTCCATATGTGCAGGATGAATGTGTGGGGAAGCTATCAGGAACCTAGCAAATACAGTATGATGCTGTAGCAGTGATGTGGCTTATTATAGGTTAAAAGAATGTTTGGCTTGTATCTGGCACAATTAACACATCTCATCCTTGGCTAAATAATCCTGATCCCCTAATGTGCTTATGCAGTGGGAAGCATCTCTGCCCATGGCATGTCTCTGTCTGGCTGTGTGGGTTAGTATGTCTGTGGTAATGGCATGCTATAGATGGGATTCATTAGCCAAAGCTACTTTTAGTGAATGAAGGAGGGAGGCACACGATGGAGACAGCAGGCCTGCTCCTCCTACGTCATGGTAATAACCATGGCTACACACACCAGGGTATTCGTTCTTCCTCTCTCCACTAACACAAACATTGTTCTGTTACCCATAAGGATTACACACACATAATAAGCTACAACTACCTCCCATATAGACACAAATAATGCTGTTATCTTTTTATTACTGTGCATGTCTAGTAAATACAGTAATGGTATTCTTTGGTTTATTTTCACAATAGAAACCCAATCCACCATTACACTGGAGTATGTTGATAAGGAATGCTTTAGTATTAAGAGTGTTCATGGTATGTCAATATATCATTGTGAAAAGATGGCAGGCTTGAATTGGGGCTCAGATTTAGTCCAGTCGCAGTGTTAATAGAAAGGGAATCTCATTTCGGATACAAATCAAACTAAGAGCATTGAGATAGATGCTAATGTCAGCATGCTAACAAGCTCACAATGATAATGCTAACATGATGATGTCTAGAAGGTATAATGTTTACCATGTTCACCAACTTAGTATAGCGTGTTAGCATGCTAACATTTGCTGAACTGAACACAAAGTACAGCTGGGGATGACAGTAGTATCATTGGTTTAGCAGGTATTTGGTCATACAGCAAAGTGTTGATGGCGCTAGATGAAATGTTAAGGGACCATCAAAATTATTACTATTCATCCTGACAGGGACATTAAGGTCTGCACTAAATGTCATGGTAATCCATCCAATGGTAAGACGGTGGTGCTAGATGAAAAGCCAGGGGCTCACTAAAGTCATTAGGATTCATCCTCTGGGGACCATGAATCTTTGTACAAAATCCATCTAATAGTCGTTGAGCTGTTTAAGCCTGGACCGAAGTGCTGGAACGATTGACTGACATTGGCATCCATACATACGTATATGCTGCTAGGAAGCTTAAAGACACCAGAGTCAACTGTGAAAGAAACTACTTATCCAGCTTTAATCATTTATGAGGTTTTTGATGCCAAAATATAAAGTAGAATCACAATGTGGGCACAAAGGGTTAACTCCTCTCCTCTCATTTCAGTACCACTCCTTCCCATTCTCGCAGCTGGGTGTTTACACATCAAGATACATCCTTACAGACTGCACTGGGCACAATTTATGATGCAGAGGTGTCAGAGAAGTGATGTAGGGACAGTAACGAAACAGGAGAGATGAAATGTTTTTGACACACACAGCCAACCGAGGAAATGGATCAATGAGATTGCACGCAATTGATTCATAACCAGTGTGACTGTGAGTGATGAGCAAGACGGGTAAACAAACAGATAAGATTCAAGAGGACAGGAAATCAATTTGCAGTGACACGGAGAAAATTAAACACAGCAAGGATTACATTTTGGAGGCCATGCTTGACTGTGCATGTTTACATTTGGTGCAACAGTTTCTAAGCTATGAACAGAGGCCTGTGCTTACTTGCTGCTACAGTTAGACTCACAGGCTGGTATAGTTTAATCTCTTATGTCCTAGTGGCAGAAAAACCATTATGCTGTGGCTGCATTTACAAGTGCAGACATTTGTTATGTGGTTGTTCTGGCAGGCGTTACACACAAATCAGCTTTACAACTATTAATAAGCAGCTCTGGCCCATTTGCCATGGTGTTTTCCTGCATTGACACGCAGTGCTGTGAAATACAGTTTGAACTTGCCAGCCGTGAGGGCAGTTGATAAACTTGGCATTGAACCAGAGGGCAGCCATTTCTCTTCTCTGACTGGATGGACAAGTGCTGGAAGATATATATCTCTCCAGGCTCCACTGATGGACTGTTGCAGAATCAACAGGGATAAGCTGTCAGTATTCAAGTTTCCGCTGGGCCATAACAAGACGGAGAGCCGGCCATTTGAAAAAGACAACATAACAGATATCACCTTAGGAGGTGGTGGTGAAACTAGGGCGGGGAATTAGGGAGCAGCCAACCAGCTATTCATCATTAGTCTGGAGACTGGCCAGTTTGTGACACTGTCAACTATTCTCTTCTCTTGCTGACAACTTCTGCCCTCTCTTTCTTTTTTAAGAAAGCGGCAGGATGCAGCAGTAGAAGCAATGACCAGACATTCCTGAAATTCTCCCTTTATTGAACTTAAATTAAGGAATAAGTGGGGGAATAAGTGTTGGGCTTTGGTGAAAAAGGGCAAAACCAGGGCTCCAAGGTCATCAGAAGACGCTTACATTATTTTGAGACGTGTTATCCTGCCATTTTAATGTTTAACCAGCTGAACATAAACACGGGAATCTCTCATGGGAAAAGATCAAATGGGATACTGCAGACGCTGGATCCAATTTCAGAGCAATACGATAGCTGAGATATCTTTGTTTATGGAGATGAAATATGTATTATCCAATGATAAACCTTACATGGAAACTATCAAAAGGTCTTATCCAGAAGCAACAGATGCTGCAGACGCATTCATCAATCAATATGAGTTCCACTACACATGGGTCGAGATACCAAGCTAGCTGTTCCTGTATGTCATGTCTGTCACACAGAGATGTTTTCCCTACAGGCTGCAAGAGTTTATCTATACTGCCAGTGTTATCACTGGGCAGTCAGACTTATTTTTAGCAGCTTTCATTACACTTTTCTATCCTATAGCGAGATTGGATGGTTTGAGTTTTCTCAGGAGAATCACGAGATGTTCTCCCTTCAAACCCCAGTGCTGAGCAGTGGCTGACAGCATGCTATGGCTGGAGACATCTAAATTGTCTCATTATGGACCTGGGTTATGACAGCCTGAGCCACCTGGAGAGAAACGGCAGATGAGTTGTGTGAGCCGAGGTACAATTACTTTACCATCTTGCATTGCAGCGTGTGTATGTGCGCGTGCACAGCGACTGAGTGCATCTCCACGCATGTGTTTGCAGCACCTGTTAAAGTAGCACATCACTCAAACATCAGCTGCAGTTGGGTGTTGTGTAGAACTGTAGCTACTGCAGGTATCACTGTGAGACATTTAAGGTGTCAGTATGTTTTAACCAAAGTGCTTGTCAAATGGCCAAGTGAGAGTTAAGTGTCTGAGCCTCCGCCTCAATACCTTTCTTATGTTGGGGGTGTTGTGGGGGGGGAGTGGATTGCACCTGACAATTTATGTAACTTTCTGACAATCACACTCACGTCATGCAGCCATTGGGTGTGCAGAGGTGAGAACGTAGGTAAGATTTTAACTTCTCTCTCAAGCTCATTTTTCACTTTTCACCCAATTACTACTGAAACCTTTTCATGTGTACAACATAGTGGTACGCTATGAATGTCTTCGAGGAAATGATGTCAGCCTGACATCTCTATGATGTCAGGCTTTTCACCCCACCTTCAACTGTTCACTTCAAAACAGCTAAAAACTGTCAGAAGAAGCGTTGTACAAGCTAGTTATATTCGAGCATACTGACACCTTCGCGAAGAATACAGCCTCGTGTTTCTGCGAGTTCTGCGTCTATATGGTTTTTGAGGGGTGAAAGGAGGCATTCAAGGAATAAACATTCAACCCCTTGGATTTGAATGTAATGAGCTGTATGCCTTCAGAATGTGTCAACGCCCCTCATTCACAGTGTATCTGGAACAATAACAAAAAGATAACGCGCAGATTAGTACTCCTAGGGGCAAAGATGGGCTTTAGATGTGGAAATATGCAACACAGAATTTCCTTGCTGCAAATGAATTAGCCCACTGTTCGCCCACACATATAGTGTGTAATGTGCTTGCGGAAGAAGATTAGTGTGGAAATGGAACTTGAGACGTCTGGCCTTTCAGGGATATACATTGAAAACATTCAACAAGCTGTCTTACTCAGTTGTACAGTTCACTATTATTTAAACCTGAAAGCGTCTATTTTTCTATGAGAAGTTGTTCTTTTAAAAATTCTTTCAATATGCCACAGCTGAAGGTCAATAATTAAGAAAGGCTGCAGAGACTTTGCCTGCCTGCTCTTGAAGAAAGCTGGCCTCCATTCAAACAATTGGATAAGTAGCTAATGGAGAAGTCAGAGAATTTTGAACAGGTTTCAGAGACAGTTTCAATCAGACGACATCCTCAGGGGCGCAGCTGTGTCTTGTTCATATAACAGCCTGTGGTATCGTCACTCTGCCACAACTAAATACACTAACTGATGAAAAGAAGGAACCAGGCAACCTAGTATCATCATTGCTTTTATAAGCTGCTCAACTGCTGTCCTTAGTATATACTTGCTGCTTTTCCAAACCTCTGCAGTCGACTGGCTGACTTATCTTAAGCTGTGGACTCACCCGAGCCCTTGTAAAGCCAAGGAAGGTCATTTACTTGGGAATTCTAAAAATGGTGCCAGTGTCTCTGAAGAGAGGAGACGGGAATGTCATGACCCCATGTGAGTGATGTCAATCAGCTTTTTCACAGGGAATACCCAACAGGGATTTGTAGTTCTTGTGAGGAAAGGGGTTATTGTGGCTCTAAAGAAGTCTTAGAAATGCAGAAGGGATCATAAAACATAAAATATATTTTTTTTTATGACAAAGGTGCACTGTTAAAGAAGTTCTCCATCAATTTAAGACCATTAAGTACATTTACTTGACCTTGAAATCAGTTGTTTAATATCTTCTGTGGCTCTGGGAGAAGCTTTCTAAAGTTTTAAAAAATAACCCTGATGCCATCGTGTTGTGGGGTTTGGAAGAAGTGGTTGTTATGGGAAAAGTTGGATCCAATGTTTTAAAGTTTGCCCCATACTATGGATTACATGTCAGGACATTTCAGACTCTGCTGCTTTAATTAAATGTTTTAACTCTTGTGAGTCCTGGAGTACCCCTTCAATTACATCTACACCGCTCCATTTCCGTAGGATACTATATTTTTGTCCAAAATTAATTAATGGGGGTTTATGTACATTGAATTGTTAACATTAA
This sequence comes from Gadopsis marmoratus, assembly GCA_036023855.1. Lineage (NCBI taxonomy): Eukaryota > Metazoa > Chordata > Actinopteri > Centrarchiformes > Percichthyidae > Gadopsis > Gadopsis marmoratus. Next base: position 61,035 of record JAVQJF010002737.1, read on the forward strand.
AAATGCCTCACTGTAAATGTAATATATACAGTGACTCGTCACTGACATATTTAAGCACTTTGACTTTCCAAAATAAAAAGTTCTGCTCTGCTTTTTCTCACATTTTTTGGCCTAAATAACTGGCTGTAGTGTGAAAGATCAACAAGTAAAGCTATTACATTCTGGAAAAAAAAAACCTGGATCTCCAAGAGGAGGTCTTTCAGTCTACGGTAGGTTGAAAGGTCATAGAGACACTAGAAGTGGACCAAACCATTTGGAAAACAGGGGCTTAAGGGGATCAGGCCACACTTATTGAAAGATGACCAAGAACATCTGGGATCACTCCTAAACACACATGTCCTCTCACACAGCCAAGACATTCACACACACATTCTCTGAGAGACACACCGTTATTAAACTCATCTCTAATCTTGGATCAAACACTGCAACAGGATGCACCTCCACAAGGTCAGGTGCTGTGCAGAGTTTGTAATCTTGAAGGAGAGTGACAAAGACACGAGACACGAGGGTTTGGGTTTCTCACTTCAGCCAGGGCTTTGTCTATCTGCTGTGCTTTGGTTCCACCACACTGACTCGATGAACTACAATGCTGGGTGGGCTTAAAGAGGCCCACACACACACTTATCTATACATGTCTCTTATTTCCTCATCCATTACTACTGTGTTCCCTCTTTGGATCTTGCTGCACATTTTGCGTAGGCACTGATGGACTTAGCTCATAATCAGAATGTGATACTCTGCTTGAGAAGAGGCTGTGAAAAACCATTCACTGGAGAGGTCAGTTTTGGGGATCTAATTGGTGTCTCCTCTATGTGTGTCCTCCAGGTCCCATGGCCTCCACAGAGCATGGCAGAGAGCTGGAAGAGGCGGCTACAGTGAGAAAAATGGTCCAGCAAAACTCTGCGAGGGGCGGTCAGACCCACAGACCTGCTGGTTGGAAGAGGAGACGCCCACGGCCACGTCTTTCCCACAAGGGGCCAATGCCGTTCTAGAGCAAGGTGAGTTTTTAGCAGTCAGGCGTGAAAAGACGCTCATTAGGTTTTGTTTGGCAAAGCGTGTCATCAAACCTGTAATGAAACAGTCAGAATCACACAGTTAAAGGCTTCTACCCACCGTGGATTCTCGTGAAAAAGAGACAGACATCAGACCAACTTTCGATCCAACTTTCTGTCAAGTCAGAGCTACATTTTTCACAAGAGAATATGAGCAAAGGCACTTCCCGATAACTGCTGACTGGTGGGGAAACACAATTTCATTGAGGAATTTATAAGAGGTATATGATGTTGAGTCCTGAAATACTTTGTTTGAAGAATCCGTTTGGATGTTTTTGATGACAAATGGGAAACACTTACAGGAACACTGGGAACTCTAAATGTCCCACGCAGCCAGACTCAACACAAAGGATGTTATTGTTGGCACTGATAAAAAGTGCATGTTTTAACAGATTATTGGACTTCAGCCTGCCAGCTTGCATGCTTTCATAGGATGACAGAGGTTGTTTTTAAGGCTACGTCATTTATTTCCTTATGTGGGAGACAGTTATACTTACAAACCTAACCTTTGAGTCAATTCAGATAGCATGCATCTTTTCTCTCCATCTGATTAAAACACTTTTTCCAAAGATAATACTTTGTAGAGTCGGGTTTCCTAGTGGCACCACGTTTCTCATGAAGGAATGTTTAACTTGCTGTCAAGTTAAACAAGGCTTTGTGTGAAAACTCTTTTATCCAAAATCAGAGATAATATTTTACTTACCACCTTTTCGCAGCTTGATTTTCTATTCTGAATCAAAACAAACTCTATATTTCAATAAAAATAGATCAAGGTTGTTTGAGAAATTAAAACATACTAGGACTTATTAAACAACATGATCAAGTTTACAATATATACAGATTAAAACTCTCTTTGCACTTGCTAATGTTTGCACATCACTGTGAATGAAAGGTAACGGCAGTGCAATTATGTCCCTGCATTAAGAAGCGCTGGGCCCATTCACATGTCTCTCCCAGACGCTGTGAGAGACAGGGAAACTCGAAAAGACACAATATCCCCGCAGGAGGTGCCGACCATACAGCACTGACCTGCAGAGTGCCGCCATAAATTAAAGCCATAGTGAGAGGAGGCAGTAGACAGAGAGTGTCAAGGCATGGTTAATCAGTTTTAAGGAAAAGGGATCAAAGCTGTGCAAGTTTCGAAGCGCTTTTCACTAAAGCACCCGGAAAGGTTTTACACTCTATAGCGAGCTATTGATCTTTGTTGTTTTTGTATTTTTGAAAGGGTTAGACTGTTTTTGAACTCGCTGCCTGCACAAAGGTGAAAACAATAAGTAAAGACCAAGCCAGGTTTCCTCAGTCTGCCAATATAATGTGAGAATCCACTCTGCGAGTTCAGTGGTCAGAGCTGGTGTTCAGTGCCAGATTGCTGGCCACACAATATGGGCATTTTCAGGAAGTTGTGAAGTGAACGGCTCAGTGAGTCACAATGCTGTCTCTGCAAACGCCACTTAAACCACAACATGCTGAAGATTTCCTTTTTTTTGTTCACTTCCCACTCTGGCTGCTCTCATTCTTGTTAACTTCAACTCGTTCAAGGGTTTCTTCACATACCGTTCCAATTTACCCCAACCTGACCACAGTGGGAATCATGCTGTCCATTAGCAGCATTCTAGTGATAATGCTACCAACCTTCACTGGGTAAATGATACAAGGAGTTAAAACTCTGAACTTCTTCACAGTTCATCCCCAGTTTGTTCTTCTATTCTCAGCATGATGTATTCTGACTGCAGGAGTTAAGTCTTCACAAGACCCAATATCTAGCATCAATCTATCGAAGAGCCTTCTAACAACCTTGAAAGGCTCTGTTATTCCTCATGTGTCCTGTGTTCTTCTTCAGTTTGAGCTGTTGATGAGAAAAACACCTCTAGAAGCAGCTGGAGATGCATTTTGTTTGATCAAAGCTAAGAGTTCAATGGAGACATCCAGCTGAGGACTGGTGAGACTCAGAGGCAGACAGACTGTACGTGGATACGTCATTGGCCTGAACTTAATTACCATGCTGTGAAAGTAGAGATTAAAAACAATGTTTGACTTGACAGCGTCCATCCACCAATTCTATGCTATTTAGCGACATCTACCTATTTCAGTGTCAAAAGCAGCTTATCTGTTATTCGGCCAAACCTTGCCTCACGGATACTTTTCATCATTACACATTCCAGATATGAGCGAGAAGAAAGATGGCGACACAGGTCATCCTCTCTGAGCATCTGAGAAAACTCAAATCCCAACTCGTTTGGATCTAAGCCATGCCAGTGACAGTCTAAAAGACGACAGGACATTTCAGACTCAAAGCCGCAGGCAATTTATGAAAACCCCTTGAGACCCTGAGTGTGAGTAAGATCAGTGAATGAGTCTTGGGTCTTTCATCAAAACAATGTAGAGCGGGTCTGCAACTCCTCCCGTACACTTACACTGTGATATAGTATGATTTCAAGGGGCTGATGCACTGAGATCCTCCCGTGGATCCAAAAGCACAAAGGACAACAACAAACAACAATACAATTCAATGGAGATTAGATATACAGTACGGTTCAGTTCTCGGGGCATTACATGACCACAGAAATATGCCATCTTGAAACAAGTGCAGGCTCTTCTTATCAGTGAATGAACCTTGTTGTCATGCAACAAAGCTTAATGCACTACTTGTCTGAAGTCTTGGAAAATTATCACAGAACAGGAGAAGATAAAAGGCAAGGGAAGATAAATGATTCCCTCATTGTTAAGGAGTGATCCAGTGCCCCGAGCGAAGTATAATGTTATGCTTGTGTTCCACAGCGAGATATTGTTGTTCTTACTCCCTGCCGCACTTTTCTATCAAAGACCATGAAATCTGCTTGGAACATATCCGGGATAACCTTTTTTCTAAGTGCAAGATAAAATAGTGTACAGCACAGAGAAAGCTCGAGCAGAAACTCCCTGAGGGGCATCCTTATTGGAGAGGAAATTGAAATGTCTGCAGGACTCATGAAATGATTTTTAGGAAATAAAAAAATCACATGCTGATGGCACTTTTTCTGGTTTATTTTTCTGTTTTGCAGGCACTGCTTTGAGCGCCCTCCCCCAGGTTCTGATTTCTATGCTCTTCCTTTGACTTGGGGGGCCTTGCAACGAAGGGCCTACGCTTTCCCAGCCAGAAGAGTGATGTCCATAGCACCTGCTGGTTCTTCAAGCAACTCTGTCCACAAAAAATCAGGACAACTCGTTCACCCTCAGCTATAGGAGAAATTGGGGGCAGGGAAGGGGGGTTGGGGGGTATGGAGCCTGAGACTCTATTTCTCTGTCTCTCTCTTTCTCTTTCTCTCACTCCCTCACTACTTATCTATCTCTGTCTTCTCCCAAGTGTTTAATTTTTTCAATTTTCCTATCATTTGCTTAATAGAGCCCAATCATAGCAATCTCCCTAAGTATCTCACACACTTTGCATGACATGTGGTGGAGAGGGAGCCCGGTCAAAACAATCTGAGTCTTAAAGCATCTGTCACTTCTCCACAGTGTGGTATTCCCATCTCTCAGATCCAAGGTTACTGTAGCGGCTGATTTCATTGCTGTGTAGCTACTTAATGGCTTTGCTAGCAGGAGAGGGGACTGATTATGTGGAAGGGCAGTGTCCGTTTTAATAGTTGACAATAGCAAATATTAAGTTCACTTATGATACTCTGGATGTCTGCTGCAAAAAGGAACTCAAGGTTTCGTGTTTAAAATGGAAGAGCAAGAGGGTCACATTTGAATGACATTATAACCATTGCTTAATTATCAATATTTATGGTGCTTTGTAACTCCTAATGACAGTACGTCCACATGCAAAGTATAGCTGGACTGAAAAGAGAGCACATATTGTCAAAACAATCTATTTAAGTGACAGAATACTTCCTTCATTTAGGAGATTCTTTAATCCAAAGCTATTTTGGTGTTTCTGAACTCATTAACACCATGGGGGGTTTACTGGTGCACTCAAGGTTACTGTAACATGTCCCACCTTGGATGAGTCCTTTGACCCCAAATCCCAATCCCAATCCTGTTCCCAATCCCCAGCCTTCTCACCACACTGCTGCCCTGCGCAGCTGCTCTACACGACTGTTAACTGGCAGGGGCAGTCTGCTCCACCGACAGGCTGCTTTGCCTTTTAATGAAGTGCCAAATAATAACCTTCTCCACAATGCTGCCAGGAACGAAGGAATGAAAGTTTAGGGAGAAACACATTACCTCTTGTTTGAAGTCTTGATACACTGACACATTATGCATTTAAAATTTCTGCAAACAGAAATCCCACGTGACACAATGTCAGCAAGGACATTTAAATTAGACCAAAAAAAAAAAAAAAAAAACGGAAAAAAGAAAGAGCTTCAAAGTAAATATCAGCTCAGTTAATATGCCACCATGATCAGCCTGCCACTAGTGCTCTGGCTGTTTTAATATTCAGCATAAGGCTGGTTTGACCCTTAAACCGATATCTTTCACTAACGAAATGCTATGCCTTTCCATCATACTGGAATATATAACTGTTTATGTTGATTTCTTTGATTAAGTCGTTTTATTTCTTTTTTCTCAGGGTGCTGTGATAGAGGCTTGTACTAGAGCAGTCTATTTTGTGCATTTATTTAACAAAACACAAACATACAGTACATTTTAAGCTTACATGAGCATATTTTCATATACTGTATCTGTATGTATTCACCAATATAGCGCTGTATCCAGAGTCATTTCTAGTCATGATCCTTTCCCTACATTATGTTGGGTACAGTTGCCTTTCTAGTCTGCCCTTCCACAGCACAGGTGGTCGTGGCTTTGATCATTACGCTCATTAAATCTTAGAGTTAATCTTTCTCAGATGGATCTCCCCAAGGCTGGCCGGGGCCACTTAGTCTGAGCTCATTGTTAAATTGGCTTAGACTAAAATCCTCCCCCCTTTCCAATTTTCGAACCCCTGCTGATTCAGTATGTAACCATGTAACATATTAGTACTGTAATCTGTAGAGCAGCCACCTTGCAATCGTTCATTGTGTATTAGGTGTGCAGAGTTGTTTTTTTCATTCGGATTTTAGGTGAAAATCTGATTTCAATCCACTGCGATTCAATCAGCAAACACTCCTATTTCAAGTCAGTTTTGACCACATAAGCCACTGGCAGGTTAACCTAGATTCCCAACATCTTTTCCCTCTCACCATGTCTCATGCAAATATTATAATAAAATGCGGCGTCTTCTCAGTCCCAGCATCAGAAGCTATTATTAAGAGAGCATCTAAAATCACAGTGGTAATCCACCAAGCCAAGTTCACCTTGATTAAAAATGTATTAAATCCTAGGGCACTGTGAAGAGTAATAATTTCAGTTCCACCATTATTTTTTCATACCCTCTCAGACAGAGATGTAGATTTCATTAATGCTCCTCAGGAGTGAGACAGCTTTGCTCAGGATGTCTCATGTATTATTGGGGAAGATAGTAAGAAGATATGAGCTGGGGATGGAAGTTCAAAGCCGCAGGAGTTGGGATGCTGGAAGTAGACTGGGTCATGACAAGGGGTTCAAATCAATATTTCCCCATCTCAGAAGTTATTGTTACGGAGCCGAGCAACGTCTGTATCCGCACTGTTCTTCATGAATGTATCCTCACCATCTGCACCAGCCATGCTGCCCTTTCAGAGACCAGAGCAAACCAATGTTTATGTAAAGTACTCTTTTTAATCTTGGTCTGGTTATCAGTTGAATCCAAAAATCAAAAGCCAAATATCCCACTGATCCAAAGCCTCCGGTGTCAACTAGTCCCAACAAATAGACGTGGCTTTGCTCCAGAACTTCTCTGTATGGGTTTGCAAGGCTGCACTTTTGCAATTCCATTATGCTGCTGGAAAAATACACCCTGAAAACAAGAGTCTCTTGGTATGGAATGGTTTTCCAGTGTATTGTGACAATTTTCTGTCTGATTCTTGTCTAGCTGGTTGTCCAAAGCTTACTTTTGAATACAGTGTAAAAAGCTGTATCTTTTGTGGATGTAACAAAATAGAAAAGTAGTCTGCAGTACAATATGTCGTGGACATGTGAAAGCTTTCAGGCGTTCTTTTCTTGTAGATGATAGCCCACAGTCCTCCCCTGCACATCAGGTTAATGGGCCTTGTGGTGTGGAAGGACAAGCACGTCCAGGCTCAAACTGAAATGGTAAACCAATACATTATGCTCGGGGAGCAAAACCATTTTCCTTAATGGTCTTTTCCAGCAAGGCTTACACAAGAGAAACGATTCCTATCCTCTCAATGTTTCCTCTCCAGTTCCTCTTCTCTGTGACCATCACAAGGCCTGAGTAATGTTCCTATGCACTTGTTAGCATGTTTTCCTGGTAGAAAAATGTTTGTTCTGAGAACTTGCCCCTTTGTGTTTAGTTCTTTTTGTCCAAATGCATTTGGCTGGGAGTGTGTAAGGAGTGGGGATGAGCAGAGAGATAGATTTGTGTTATCGGTGGAGACGAGAATAAGCTAGCAGCAGGTTTTAAGATATTAGCTTAGCCATTGATCTCTGTTTCCCAATAGCTATAGACACAACGCCCACACAAAAAGATGACAGAAAAACACAAGGTTTTTATGTTGTCATTGTTTTAATCCTCTTGCCATTGTATATTCAGTTCTCTACCAGATAAAATTCCTTTAAAATCAAACTGAACCAAACATTTCACTCATTGTGGAAATGGAAACAGAGTTGGCACGCAACACATTCCATGATTTTACCTTGTGAATCTCTAAGCCCATCAAACTGTATCATGTTGGCCTTTAGAGTGGGTGTCTGCAAGATCAAGTGGCTGATATTCAATCCAATGCATTCACACATTTCCACCGGCTGGGCAGTCCAAAGGATAACTAGATTTAATCTCCCATGGGAAATGATTAAGATCTGTCATTATCCTGGAGCCTCAAAATGAGACTTCCTACACCCAGAATAGCACAGGCCCCTCCCGCCTTGATTGCGACATATTCTCCATCTATGTAACCACTGTGTCCAAGATCAGCTACATTCAGAACAATCTGAGGAGAGATGCAGTCTGTAGGTTTACTCGCCATCGCAACAGTGTTACTAGGTCTCAAGCAGATACCATTTAAAAGACAATGTATTACTCCTGAAATGTATATTCTGTTTATGGTGTGTGCTCATATTACTCACCAGGCCAAATGTACAGTCCCTGTCTCTGTTTTGATGTTGAACTGGGCAAAAATAAATGACATAAATAAATAAATAAATAAAACAAGTGTATCAGAAATGGTTGAAATACTGTGTACATATTTGAACTTTTGGTTTCTAATTTATAAAAGATAAGCTTTAGCTCTTGGAGTACTTATTTTATTTTTTCCTTTCATGCGTAGCTTTGTGTTTTTATTTTCTATTTCTGTAAAGTGTGTAAATATATCTTTATGATAATAAGTAATATTAAAAATCTTATTTTAAGAAAAAAAAACATGTGTCATGTCATTTTTTGGCAAATGAAGGGTTTACATAAATGAAAATTAAATGTCACTGGCAATGCTACCATGCTGATGTTAAGCAGGTAATGTTTATCATGGCCACTGTCTGTTTAGCATGTTGGCATGCTAATATTTGCCAATAATCACTAAATACAAAGTACATTAAACGCATGATGGTGTGAGATAAAAAGTTAAGATGTTCTTACAAAGTTATTGAATGTCTGCACTAAAGTTCATGTCAATGCATCCAATACCTTTCACTCAACACCACAAGTGTGTAATTTCTGTACAGAATTTCATGTCATTGCATCCAGTCTAGACGAAAGTGGTGGACCGACCGAACAACAGACAGAGGTTAAATGCACGGTATATCCTTTATAATAGAGTGAAATGTAAGCTTGACATTTAGTGAAAGTGCACTTGGCAGAAACATTTGTCAACCTCTCTATTCAGTCCAGTGAGTGACACAGCCTTGTGACACCAACAGGCCAACTCACAATTATTCAATTCAAATGGGATGCTCTAATCAGAAATAAATCAGCATCTTCATTACAGACATTCTCAGCTACTTAATATTTACTCACATTTTTTTCATATTTTACTTCATGTAAGTCCAGTTGTTTGTGTATTTCACCTTTGTGTAGCTGAATCTTGCCTGAAGCTCTACAAAAACATTTACAAAAACAGCAGCATGTTTACCTGACCGCCACGGCCATTAACCTTTACCTTCAGTTGAATCTTACATAGAAATGAATTCACTGCAGTATGCACTTGCCTTTGCAAATGTAAATCAACTCCTAATCCACTTCACCAGTGACATATAGCCTTTCCAGAGCTTATAGTGCATACTAAGCATGCTGCACATTAATGCATCACAGCTGCTGAGCATGCATGGAGACTACGGATATGTCTAGATGCATACAGTGGAGGCTCTTCCAGTCCTTACTGCTGGATAATCAGAACATAATTCAGCAGAGGTAAACGCAGCGTCTACATTTATATTTCTGATTTTCTGGAACACTTTCTGTTGGAATAAACCTGACTCTCTAATCCTTTAATTAATCATTTTTTATTAAATATGTGTTGATTCCTGTGCTTACCTTTATAAACTGTATGTGCATACGTTTTACAGAAGTTACACTAGAAATGATACATATATCATTTTTTATCTAAAAAGAGAGCTTCACTGAGGCAATGTGTTGAAATGCACTGGTCCTTGCATAGGAGCCACTCTTCCTACCAAACCCCCACTGGGACCACTCAGGGAAGTGTCTGGTTAACGCACGGAGCTGACATGTCATGATAGACAAGAGGTGAACTCCTGAGCCCCAGCAGCCCCCAAAAGAAGCCCATGGTTATATTATCAAGCTTGGGTCAGCTGAATAATTGGGCTTGGGGTCACTGGGAGGATATGGTGCGTGACAATGAGGCTATAGAGTTTCAGTTTGTAGCCAGGCGAGGAGGGCCATCGGTGGGGCATTAATGCGAGGCCAGACGTCCCTTTAAAGAGTTCAAGGTCCATCTGCGAGAGCGGCTCCAGCCCTGTTTACTGTCACTGTTGAAATGTGTGTCACTGCCTGCCAGCCACCAATACACTTCTGGAAGAGTGGCGTTGGGTAAAGGAGAAAAAAATCTAACTTTCAAGATTATGAGTGAGGTACTGTGCATAATGAGTGTCAGACACAGTTGCCAACTCTTGTGTAAACTCTATCAATTACTGACAACATCCCTTCAGTTAGAGAAAGAGCAGTGGGATTTACAGATCTGAAGTATGTGGTGCTCTGTACTTCAACATATATATATATGTACACCACAGAAACAGACCGTAGGAGTAACATCTGGATTGCTCTTGGCACAGAGTCCCAAAATCAACTTCTGCCACATCATAAAAACCTTTACCGCAGTTGGCTCTCTCACAATACCACCAACAAAGCCTACACAACCGCTGACAAGCCCACAATGACGGATATTACCCAGCTCACTGCTGTCGCTCAACCACCTGGCCTCCATGGACTCAAATTAAACAGAATGTGCAAGCTGGGTTTGCAAACTATGCACACATGTAACGAGCAGGTGTTGCAAAAGTTTAGATTACACATTTTTATTATTTTTATCAATGTTATTCTGTAGTTATGTTGCAACAAGTAGATGATTCAAAGGATGTGTACATGCAGTGGTTGAGCCAAGACTCACTGATCTTTCCAAGGAGACATAAAAACAATACTGTGTAAACTATGCACCAATTTACTGCTACAAAATAATAATCAGAATAAGTATTTTTAGTATATTTTAAATTCAGTGTTTCTCATTCATTAACTAATGTATGGCGGCCCGTCATAGATTAATTTCTTCCGCCATAGACTCATAATGAACCAATCACTTCTCACTCCACGTTAACTAGATAGCCTATATAAGACAATAGGAAAGGTTTCCTAGTGTGACTCAGTTGTCATGTCTATCAGGTTTATTTCTCGATCGCAGCTGCCAGTTTGAATTTGTGCACGATGACTTATATCTTGTGAGTGGCAAATACTTGATTAAAGTGCAAGTAGTAGTACTTCCAGCTTTCGTTCACACTTCTCCACAATGAACAGGGTAAGGACAAAGGGCATGACTGAAGTTGAAAATATATGTGCCAAACATTTAACTCATTGCACATACATGCAACTGCAGAATCTTCTCCATTTGGCTACATTACTTTTATTTTCAGGTCAAATCAGTCCTTCGTAACAGGCTGCAAGGAGAGCACCTGGCTGCCTGCCTGAGGGTCTCCAATGGGCCAAGCCCAGAGGAATTTAGTTATATAAGGGCATTAGAACTCTTTTTCTCAAGCCTAGGAAAATTAAATGTCCAAATGAAAGGTGCAATGTTTGTCAATAGTGATGTAACTCCATCTCAATAAACCTGTTCAACACAGGTGAACACTTTGGCTCAAATGTGTGCTCTAGCGTATTTTGTGAACTGTGTTAAAGTGCACCAGATTGATGCATTTCACTTTAAAAAGCTTTTTAAATTCTTCAATGGGGGGCATGGCCCCGGACCCCGCCAGAATGTTCGAGGTGCTACCCCCGAAGGATCTCATGAAATCCTGTGGGAAACACTGAAATTCATATGGACGAAAAAGAGGACGATCAAGAAAGTACTGTACACAAACATTTCTAAACATTATAAACATAGAAACATTAACATTTATATATTAAGTAGTTTGTTAACGGTCATTTTCAATATCATTCAATTGTTATTCGGTGACATGGTGACATCTTAAAATATATGTATTGTTTTCTCCAGCTAATCATAAAGAAAAAAATGCATATTCTATTTGCTATCATAACGGTGAATTTTTGCTCAAAAGATTACTTTTACTGCAATTAATCAATTATCAAAATTGTTGTAGATTGTTTTTCTGTCAATCAACAAATGAATTAATTGTTTTAGCTTAAATTTTACTTGGAGTCAACTTTAAAGAACTTCAAAGAAAACCACATCAATTTACTGTAGCTCACATTCAGTGACAGCATTACCGTGACATTTAAAATGACTTTTTCATTAATAATTCATATATACATATATTTATACAGCAGAGAGATGACAGGAAATGAAGGGAGCGAGATGGTGAATGACATGCAACAAAGTCCGCAGCTGCACACAAGTGCGGATGCTACAGTTCATGGTCGGCCACCTGGGCAGCTCACTTTTTCATTATTCCAGTCATTACCGTGGACTTTGGAATTAACAGAGTACTTAAATTTAGTGGCAACTACAAGAAAGTCACCTACTTGTGGAAACAATGACAAACTGTATAATGTTACTGACGAATTCCAGCTATTATTTACTATAATGGTCAGCTTTCGACTGCTGGGTAGCAATAACATACAGGGCTGAAAAACGGCGAGTACAGTCAACTAACACTAACCCACTTTATTGAGCTACAGGCTCATCACTCTGTTGGTCCTTTTCAACAGCAAAAAGTTTTAAGAGGATCTTTGTCACAATGGTTCACTCTGGCTCAAACCCTGTGTATGTGTGTTTGAGAGAAAGTGCATGCACAACTCTGCATCTGCTTCTTATGTGAGCACAAAACAACTCCTGACTGCAAACTGAGCCCGGAGCCAGGTAAGAGGCAGGAACAGCCGCCTGCGTAATGCACCTCAGCTGTGTTAACACCAGCAGCTCTGCAGTGGCAACGGATCACTGGAGTGGTCATAGAAACAAAGCCAGGACAAACACAGGACAAGGGGCAGCTGGGATGTGGGTGACATATAGAAAAAGGAACTAGTTTCCCTTCTACTGTATATGTGTTTGGGGTTAAGTGTAACTTTGAACTTCCCCTGCTTTTTTACAACATCACTAGGAAAACATGACTATAGTGAATTTGCACCTTTCCCTGAACTCAAGTCCCTTGACTTTCTTGAAGATTATTCCATACACTGTGCAGCTTAGCCACAGTAGCTTTAGCTCACAGGCCCAGAACAAAGTGAGTGCACCGGCCCGTAGGATAATATAATCAGGGTCATAACTTTCCCATCATTAGAACGTTACACATTGATGACTGATGATGGACTTAAGATATAAACTGTTAACTTCCTTAAGCCCTTCCTCAAGTGTTCGGTTTTGGGGCCAAGAGGACACTTCCTTTCCTATTACACACCCTATTACACTGTTGGCACCCATCTCCCTGCCATTCTTTCTTAATCATGGTTGCACGAGCATGAAGGTGTGCTGTCCATGTACAGGTATGGGGACACTAGCTAAGTGAAACCTTGATGGTCATGTATGAGGTGGTAATCAAGAAACCCTCTAGCAATTGATCTGGCATTGTCAAGCTGTGTATTGTGTTGTGTTGTCATGTTATAAAGAGGTAAAACCTTTTATTGAGCAATAACTCTACAAGAATGTTTTTCTATTGCTTGGATGCTTCTAACTTCCCCTACAGGTTATAGTTTTAACAACATAGGATTTAAACCGTTTCAAATAAAATCTAAAGCGTCCAGTTGTCCTTGAGGTTATCCTCGATAGCCTCATCTTTAACCAGAACACGTACACATGTATGCATAGCATGCTCAGAGCCAGGAAGTGAGTGAGCAGATTGTACGGGTGTCACCCAAATGACATGTTTATCAGCTGTGTTCATGGCACAGATTACCTGATAACAAATCCTGGACTTTACAGAGATCAGTGAAGAGATCCATTCAAGGTCAGGTCAGTAAAGCCGACACCTCTTCTGCCCTAAGCCGAAGCATTTAAAGAAACAATTTGTGACTGATCATTGGAACCATGCAGTGTTATTATCTTGTTAGGGCCAGTTAAGAGGCCATGTCTCTGAGGGCAGAGCCAACCCTGTCAGGAAGGCGTCACTTTGCTCCATTGGCTGCCATGCGACCACAAAGGCGTTAACGGCCCTAACCTCTTTGCCACATGGACACTCAAGGCAACAAACACGCACAAAAACAGACAACAAGATGAGTCACTTCACTACCCTCAAGGTATTTCCCTGATCTGTCAGGATGCTCAAAGGAGTCAAGTCTGCTGAATTAAACATAGTAGGAGAGTTATGCTATAACATATATGGTATAACAGAATGTACCAACTTATTTCTTCAAATGTAGGCCACACCTCCCCCAAACAGTCATCCCTTATTAACTGGAGGAAGGATGAGACACTAAGGAGCCAGAGGAAAGTATCTCTGATATTTAAACTGGGAGCGCAGTGCCTGTAACAGACTACATCTCTTCATTGATGACATAGACAAGATCACTTCATATGATGAGTGATGGGGGCACAGTGTGATTTTATGCTTAACATACTGGGAATAAATGCTGCTAACATGTGGTTGCTTGTTAAAAAAATAAAACCTGTAACTGTTCAGGTGTAGACCTCAGCAGAATAATTTTGCCAAGATGGACGTTTGTTTCTGTTTTTATAATTTATTTATTCATTGATACATATTCGCACATTAGCAGCTAAACAAAATCATCAAACTACAACGGAAGTGATCAATAAATGATCGTTGAATTATTGATGATGTAACGGACAAGCATGCATTGTTGGGTAATACACATGTTTCCTATTTCAATAAAATAATCAATTGTACTGGAACAATGTGTGATTTTGACTGAACAGGTGATATTTAAAAAAAGAAAAGGAGCAAAGTTTCATTACTGCCTGCACTCTCATTTGCCTGAAATTTGGCAAAACAACTCAAAGAACAACGATTCAGAAAACACTGGTTGTGTTGTTACTCTGTTTCTGTTCCACTTGAAATAGCAAGACAAAAACATAACTGATTGCAGCGGGAGCTGGTGCTCAGCCATTCAAAGAGAAGACAATGATGTCGTGACACACACTGACCTATAATTGCCAACAGCAGAGTACTGAAGGGCAGTGATTGGCTGGCTCTTAGGGCCCTGTGGCCTTAGAGAATGAGAGCCATCATGCAATTGCACAGAATCAGCAAATCACTGTCAGATGCCCACTGGCTAGACCACTCCAAACACTAAACAAGATATTTTCCCATCAGCACCAGAGATGTTTACAGAAAACAATAAAGGCAATGGCTACAATAAAACAGAAAGAATCCCTAAGGCGTGTTTCAACAAAAAGTGCAAGTCAAAAGAATGAGCTGCATTAGGAGTGAGAGTGAGACATGTTTTTTTTATCTTCACACAATACTGTACTTTCCAACAATGACAGTACTGAGTCCTTAAAAGTAACATAATGCATGAAAGGTAATAGCGCTAACAAAGTATTGGCTCATTGGTTTCATTCATTCAGTAACACAGAAAAGGTGCTGTGTTTATACACATCTAATAAATACATTAGTCTGGACATGGAGACATCGGTTAGCGAGGAAGCATTTGGGCGATGTCCAGGCATTTCTAATCTGCCAACATAGATTAGGTGAACTCTATTTAAACCATAATAGCAGATTTCCTTAAATCACTGCCAAACCTCCACAGTTTAACAAGCTTTTGAAGATGTTCTAGAAAACCATTCCTATTAGCTCGTCAGGCAGTTTCTGATGTCTTAATGCAGGTCAGCTACCAGACCTGCAGCTGCACAGAGAAAAAGACAGACCAGGAGAAGGTGGGGGGTTGTGGAATAAACCCAGAATCAGCAGCTCTCCCTCTGCCTTCCTTTCTTATCTGCTTGCACAGCCAGTTGAGAAGCACACAGGCATCGTCGTACACAGCCAAACTCTCCTTGCAATCTCTCCCCCCACTATGGAGAGATGAGTTTGTTCTCCCATCTACACCTCGGTGTGAAGCCCAACACACATCACGCAGCAGCAGCATCAGCCACAAGCACTGGCCAGATGTCTGAGTGGTCAGAGATACTAATTACTTCAGAAGTGGCAGACAGCAGCTTTTTGTCAGTTCCTCATGCCATATAGGAGCACACATTAGAACTGTGCATGAGAGTGCGAGCATGAGGCATATGCAAATATCAGAGAATTGTCCTTGCCCCTACATTCCCAGTGGAGCGAGTCTGCACTTCCCCATTTCTCCTTCAGGACGTAAATTGATTAAAAATTCAACATATGGTAATACAAAGCCTGTGAGTGAGGCTCTGCTTGCAGGCAATAGATGCAGTTGAGTTCCCACAGTAAATCAAAGTGATGTCTTATCAACTAATTATCTCCACCGAATTGTTTAGCAAACACAAACCCTGAAGACTTTCCTCGCCTCAGCCACAGCATTTCTGCCTAAATCTCTGTGTGTGCACGTATAGTTGTGTGAATTGCACGTGTATGTGTGTGCTTGGGTGCTTTATGTATATGTGTGTCGGTATAGGTGACATCTCTGGCTAACATTGCGTGTAAGGCTAGTAAACAACAGACATCAGCAATATACAAAGCACATTGACCGTGGGTGCCACAGGGAGACACAGTGGAGATGAGTCAGGAGGGCCGGAGGGTGGATGAAATGACCGCGGGCCAGCGGGTTAATACTGAAAAGACCACACATTGCTTTTATATGAGGTGCAATCGCCATTTCTGATGGTGGTGCAATACACATCTTGTAAATGTGTCTGCTAAATGAAGGTAATGTCATATAATTATATCATAATACTTCTACTGTACCGTAGTCAACTTTTTTCCCCCAAAAGAAGGGTTATGATTAAAGACAGGATATCCACAGGCAGAAATATTGTGGCTGTCTAGCACCTGTTTATCCCTTCCATGTATTATCAATCTGTTTGAGTCACAGGGCTAGGCATTCATTCTTCTGAAAGATAAATCCCTGAAAAATTTTGATAAACCTAGAAGGTAATCTACCAACACTTTCCAGGATATATTCCAAAATATCTGGATAGAAAACAATTGTGCATCCACTGCATGATAAAAAATCTTTCTGTGAGGCAAACTGAATATTTCTTTTATCCTAATAGTTAAAAGAGTATTTCAGTACTGACAACCCACAGATTGACTTAAACTTGCTGTTGTTTGCAGTAAACGACTTGGGTTTAGGCTGGTTCACTGCCCACTACATGATTGGTTTGGTTGTCGGTGTAAACAGAGCACTGGCATCCAGCGAGGACGTGTTCCTACTTTTCCTGGAGAATGTCTGCCTGCAACAGGTAAACATAACAGGCCACATGGATCAACCCTCAGCCAACCAATCACACGTCAGAGAAACACAGCAGGAGAAGGCATAGTGGTATCCAGTGTACACATGGACTGATAAGGACGACACTGGGATTATGGATGATTCGACATGACTCAGATCTCAAAAGGTCAGATGTGTGGGAGTCAACACACATTAGCTATATTCACAAACACTGGTGTAAACCACAAACAGGGAGATGTCAGCACTCTCTTACTTATGATATCTCCCCTGATATCATGCTATATATCAAAATTAGGTAATTTCACAGTAATTGTTCAATATTATTTCAATTTATACATAGGGGAGTTATATTCAATGAGCTCAGTGGGTATGATGAAAACAAATGTTCATCATTTTGACCATTAAAGGTCCAGACTAGCCATGTAGCTCAGAGTTGGCGCACACAGGGCTGTCCCTTCAACAGCTACTCCACTCATGTAAACATGACCTCTGTTAGACTAACAACACCCTGACATTTCTTTAAGTAATCTCATTCCACTATAAAACCAGACCAGGCACTTTGAAAATCCCCAAGTATGTGAGCGCCAAACACATGGCTTAGCAGAGATATAGAGAGAAATTCAGTGTCACATTCTTAACTAAAAGATAAATCATTGGTCTGTGTGGCTCAGCAGGCTGGGAGGAGCACACCATGTGTTCCTGTCATCACAGGTTCAAAACCAGCTCATGACCTCTGCTATACATCATCTGTTTCCTTCCAGAATTTCCTGTCATGTTCCACTGAGTACTATCTATTGAAGCAGAGGTTTCCTGAACTGGTAATAGTGACGTTTGGGCTTACTTTGCATTATTCCGTCTGGTGTCGGCATACCTTAAAAAGAATCATTAATTTATTTGCAGCATGAAAAACCCCAGTGACATGACACTGACAACATATCTCAAGCACAGTAATTCATCACAGAACAAAAGCGTAGTTTTTGTCAAAGTCTGTGTTTAATTTCATTCCACTGTGAATGAGTTGTCTTCATATCAGTGTGTGCATTATACTACACTCCTCTCACTGTCAGTCTCCTGAAGAAATGGAAGTCGTCTCCAGGAAATGTCAACTTACAAACTCTATTGTCACATTCATGTCTTCTTATTCAGGGAATAGTTGTTCTGTGGCTGAGCAGTTAATTTAAAACAAGGCAGGCACAGTAAAGGTTTGAAATTTCAAAACATATAAGAAAAAACTACTATTTTGTTTTGCCAAATATGTTTTTGAAGGAATTTTGATTGCTGCCTTGATTATGATCACTGGCACATGATTCTGAAGTCAAGGAAGTATTACATTCTTGTATTGCACAGACATCATGGGCAGGTGGTTGGGATAGCTGATGTGTGGGTGTCTAAAGCGGAGGACTTTGAGACTGAGATGCATATCTTAAGTCCGACAGGTAGGTTTTTTGGAACAAAAGCGCTTTGGTTAAAGTCATGTTAGGGAAAGACTGCTTTCGGTTAAATGCAAACAAAGTAGATGTTTCATGCTTTAAGTGGTTACCTTTTCTTAACTTTTCAATATTAAACTGACACCATGGTCTTTCTCTAATCTTAAACCACAAAATGTGCTGTGACAACCCACATAACCATAAAAAAATGAATTAATCAAATAATTATGCTTTTGTTGTATCAAGCAAATTGTATTTCAAGGATACATTAAATTAAATGTGTTGTCTGTGAGTGAATGATTTCTAGATTTGTTCTGTATGAAAATGTTGCGACTTGTGGTTTTTCTCATAATGCTGATAATGATAATGCTGACAAGACTGAGTCTACAGCCATGCAAGCAGCTCTGTGGGGTTGTATATGTAGACAGTGCTTTGAGCTAAATGCTAATGTCAGCATGCTTACAGGCTCACAGTGACAATGCTAACATAATAATGTTTAGTGTTCACCATCTTTGTGTAGCGTGTTAGCATGCTATCATTTGCTAGTTAGCACCAAACACAAAGTGCAGCTGAGACTAATGGGAATGTGTTTTGCAGGTCTTTCATAATAACCCAAAGTATTGGAGAAACTGACATTTGGACCTGATGATGGCGCTAGATGGAAAGACAGAGGATAATCAAAGTGATTACAATTAATACTGAGGGAACGATCAATGTCTGGACTAAAGTTTATGGCAACAACCTCAATAGTTGTTTTTCAGTTTGGACCAAAGTGGTGCACAGACCTTACGAACGACAGACCGACATTACCATCCATAATTCAGGTGGCATTACATTACTCTTAAATTGTATTTTCTGTTGCAAATTAGTAGTGTATAAAGGTCATTTCTAGAAGACAGTGTGGTGCTCAAAGGTCATTTGTCTGCTGGGACAGGGATTTGAACCCAAGACCAAGGTTCTGGGTTCAAAGGAAAATCTTTCTTAGCCACTTGTGATGATCTCCACTGCATCTCCTGTTGTTTCCCTGTGTTTCTCCCCCTTGTCTCCTGTCATCCCTGTCTGTTTTTTTTCGTGACGTGGCGTTGCCTTCCTGACGCGCCATCAAGCTCATCACCCAACAGATATCTACGGCGGTTCTGCATCCACTCTTTGTCAGATTGTTGTTCCTACTACGGTGGTAGCTAAACACTTCAGACGCTGTACCACTGTTTCTAGTGTATATGTTTTCTTGTGCTTACAACACCAAAGTAACTTCTGTGTTTTCCGTCTCCCAGTGCTTTTGATTGAAGACATCCGACAACCTGCATGACTGTCTACGCTCCAGCCCACTCCGCCTATCTCCCAGATTGTCGGCTTACCTGCGCTACAGTCCATCTCTCCCCACTGGACCACGGCGGCCAAAGTCTGTCTTCCTTGTTCCATTCCCAGTCAATCCAGCAATAAACTTGTTTTCTTCCAACCACTACCTTGTCCGTGCCTGCGCTTGGGTCCCCTTGACACCCTCCTAACACTGCTGTTAATAAAAGACAGAGACACTTTTCAAGCTGCAGTAGTCCAAACCACAGTAGAGGAATGTTTGCATTGTTTGTCTGCTGTGTCTCATTCAGTGAAAGTAAGTTTGTGGCCACAGCTTACCAGAAACTCACAATATAGCGACCTCAGCCACTGACAGCTCTCTCTGCAGACCTTTCACCGTGCGCCAACAACACAACTCAAAAGGCAGCAAAGGGGACACCCGAACAAACCTCTGGCTCTTTGACACTGTCAGCATCTCCTGAAGAACAGTGCAGCTCTGTGCTCAACCTGGATATCTGACAGGTTATTATCCCATTAGATATGCTTCATTTTTCAGTCCAGACACTATATGAAAGCACAAGCCAACCACAACTGAGCCTTAGAGATAGACATCGCTGCGCCTGGCTGTGGTTTTCACCAACCAGTGTTTGGTTTTCAGTCGATTAATGGCCACTGAATGTTTTTATACCAACAGACATTCAAAATTACCTTCCGTTTAGGGTTAGAAAAATACTTCATGTATTTAACAGACCATTGTGTCTTTCATTGTGAGACACAAAAAAATATCTATTGAAGAGTTCAAAAA
This sequence comes from Gadopsis marmoratus, assembly GCA_036023855.1. Taxonomy (NCBI): domain Eukaryota; kingdom Metazoa; phylum Chordata; class Actinopteri; order Centrarchiformes; family Percichthyidae; genus Gadopsis; species Gadopsis marmoratus. Next base: position 81,630 of record JAVQJF010002737.1, read on the forward strand.
GACTTATACCTCAACTCTGCCCAGCAAGAGCTATTTACTTGAATTGTGTTTGGAAGGTCATTGCTCTTGACAAGAATCTAGAGCACATTTTATGTTTAACAATGTTATCAGTATTACTGTGCAACAAACAGTGAACTTGTGTAACAGAAATGTTTTTTAAGGACAAGAAAAAGTCTACATTTTAAAGCCCTGCCCCTCAATTGCACTACTTACATAGTTAATGGTGTTTGGCCATAAATCATATTGTCATAAATTATTTTTAAACCATTTTTAAAATGAGGCCGCGGCATGCATTTCCATCACCCTGAGGTCATTTCATTTTCAGCACGAGCAAACTGTTCCTTGATATGATGAATGTTTAGGGACTCTGTCAGCGTCAGACCAGTTGCTCTTCTGTGCAATGCAAGGCATGAGGTGGGAATTTGAAACATGTTAAATAGTGTGGACGGCTCTTGGATGCCATGTATCAACAAATCCCTGAAATGTGTTTTGACACGACCACAACATGAGGGAAAGACAGAATCCTGAATGTTACATGAAGCTAGAAACGAGAAATGTCTGTACCGTCTTAGTTCCAGGTCGCTGGACGACAACGTGACATATATAACACACATGAATTTCATATAAAGTAACATACATCTGCTTGATTTTAGGGTACCCGTTTCTAATAAGTAATTATTTATACATGTTTTATAAGTTGTAACTAATGACTTTATTAATAAAGCAGTTACTGTATCTTTAAAGTTATGAACTATTAATAACAACTTTTTGGTTACCAGGTTGTGAAAATATCTCAGGCTGTTACTGTCATTAACAGTAAAGTCATTAATAAGTCATTGATAAAGAGTTAACTATTTCCCACTTTGTAATAATCCATAAAGTCTGCAGTTATAGATGTTAGTGAGGCATTAAGAAAGGGTAATAAAAATAAATTTACTGTAAATTCAGTAATTACTGTCAGCAGAAAAGACAAGCCAAGTGTGATGCTGGAGGAGGATAAACACCAGCAACAACCTGGCAACACAAAAGTTGTTATTTATTACTTATAGCTGATCTACAAAGCATTAGTAAATTATTTAGTAACCATAAAACCATTGGTTAAAACCTATGTACCCTTTAAAATGGGAAGCCAGGCTAGCTGGCTTTTTCTAAAGTTAAAAAGAACTACATGACTATAATAACCCTTATCAACAAAACTTCACTAATTAACACATTATATTCTGTTTGTTTAATTCATCCAAAAACCGAGGTGCATTTTTTCCCTGTTTCCATTCTTTGTGCTAAGCTAATCTAGCAAATACTCAAAATGTCCTTTAACAGAGCATTATGTACAGTTCCTACTGCCGGCAATCAGATTTCACACATGTTGTGCAACAATGCGCACAGGACATACTGCACTTCTGAAATCTGATTTATCATTATCATTATCACATGTAGCTCTCTTGGTCCACTAAGCAGCAATATAGCTGTACACACAGGCTGGGTCCATTCTTATATATAATAAATTGCAGCCCTGTATATTCCCTCAAGACCTTCCTTTGAGTGTCGAGACTGATGTTTATGCAGTTGCCATGGCAAGGGGTGTCCTTTAGTGAGCAGCAGAGATGTCACACAATCCACATCACCCTTTCAGAGAGTCATTAGACAGACCCGGTTGTGTCAACCTCTGAAATACCATTCTCTCGGCAGGGTGGGCACAGTCATTTGGGAACGAGGACACATACTGCAAAATATAGACCAAATTTATTTTTACATTAATTGCCATTTCACCCCCCCAAAAAATGAGGGAGTTACTGATAGCTTCTGCACATGATAAAAAGTAAATATTCCCACACGAGAACTACATCCCACTGAAGCAAATACTGTTGAACTTCAGTATTTTAGGTTCAGCGTATTATTGCTTGCATGTTAAGGTTTCATTTTCTGCAACATATTGTATATCCTAAAACAATATTCACCCAAATATATTTTCTCATAGACATAAGCATAAACAGATAAACATGGACCAAAAGAAGGAAACTGGTTTGAATTTCCTTTGTTTCTAAAGTTAGCAGTTCCTGGAATACAGCCATAAGAATTCACAAGGATGTTGTGTGGCCAAATTTAAGAAGGCCATAGGTCTAATTATCTATTAATTGTGTTATTCCTCTCTCTTAACTCAGCCAGGCAGCACATGCAGGATATTTTAATTACAGCTAATTAGAAACAATTTTTAGTTCTACCATTCACAAGTAATTTCCTATAAAAGTTGCAACGGATCAGAGTTCATTGTTCATTTCATAGTACAACAACATATTTTTAGATACTCATACAGAATAATTAAGAACATATATAATGTTAATATCATGCTCAAGGCTACTGGCAAAAGTAGAAGAAAATATGCACCTTTGACATGTTGTGCTTAGGGTTGGCCAATAAAATCAGGGGGTTCAACGCTCTGAGATATTTGAGGTGTAGATGTGGTGCTCTGGCCCCTTTGTCAAACATTTGTCTTCATCTTCAGGATGACTGCTGGCTCTGGCCATGCCGCCAGCTCCTCATTGCTTGTTTGATGATTAAATACATTTTTGACCATGTTGTAAACTTCCTGTGTGGTTGCGGCATCAGGTCTGTGTTCCACACCGCTGCTCCCCAAAGGCCTTGCCTGAACACCATTATTATCCCTGCAAATTAGCCCAGTTAACCCACCCTGCTCCAGCTCACTCTTTGTTAACCCGTCATTTTTCACTGTGTCTGGACCACGGACCAAAGGATTGTAGAAGCCCACGTCCCCATCCACCCCTGTCCCGGCAGATCCTAACCCCTGTGAATATTAAACAGCACAGAGTGCAGGAATGCCTTGGCTAAATTGGCAACAGATGTTGTTGAAGGGATTTGGTTGTGAGGTGTTTTGTCTGCAAACTGAGCTGTGAAACATCGCAGGCCTGACAGGTCCTCTGTTGAGCCTCTACGGTGAAATGGCACAAGGGCGATATAGCCCTGTAGCAGCTCAACTGAGGCTCACTGGTGGTTGAACACTCAACCAACCATTTAATGGTCACTTATGAAGAAAGGTTTCAGGAGACGAGCCGAACAAGGTGTTGGAGCACAACAAAGATATTTGTATTTGAGCTGTCCGACCCACTGTAAATCATGTAGTAGAAAAAAGATTTAATTGGTGGATAACCTACTTAACACCACAACATAATCTCAGTGTGGTCCATATGTTGCTGTCATTTACATGACACTGAAAGGTTTCTGTCAAATGGCACACAGATTCCAGTTCAAGATGTGGAAAAAATGTCAACGTACACGCAGATTACATTTTAATGTATGTTAATTTACAATAAAAAAAAACCTACATGTGATCCAAGAAAGGAAAATGTTGCTTACCTGCCGGTCATGTCAGTTTGAGAGGAAGCAGACCTAAGATGTCTGGGAAAAAGATGAATGACTGGTGCGCAAAGAAAATGATTTCGTAGCTTGTTCCAAATTCTAAACCAGCCTTTGCTCCAGGCTACGACTGCCGACATAAACTGTGACACATGTGATTTCTTAGTCCCAGCCCAAATTATGATAGTTTGGACTACTGGTGCTCTGGCTCCAAGTCCTCAGAGGCACAGGAAGAGGAATTGGCTATGGGCTGAAATAAGTCACTGGATGGTAACAGGAATAAATGCTTTCATTGACTCAAATTTCACAAGCAAAACTAAGCATGTTCAAATACAGACCCTCGTATTGATTTAAAACTGCACAAATCAATATTTTTATATAAACAATGGATCAAATCAATATGTATAATGTAAACTGGTTTGCTCGTATGGACAAACCCACAGACAATGATCTCTCTGCAGCTCCCCTCACCTCTAGGGAATGTTTTTGTAACTTTCAGTTAGTTGTTTTGGTCAAAGTCAGATTTAGCAACTGGTGAACATGGTGGAGCATTTAGCATTTAAAGAGCCTGATATTAACTCAGGAGTTGGAGACAAAAATAAACTAAAAGAAGAGTGAATATTGGACGTGAATTCGTCAGGTGGCCAGAAACACGACTCCAAATCAATGATAATGTTGCTCCGTAACTTCTGGATGTGTAAAGACATAAAAGGTATATAACCTATAAAACACCATTTAAAGGTACTTTCAGACAGCAAGAGGTTGCTGCTGCATCTGCCGGGGCGTTGATATTCTGTGTTTTAAATCGGCCGCAGTAGAGAGTAACGCTGTGAGGCCGGCTCCCGGCGACATCCAATCTTACTAACCGCCTGTACTAGACACCCCAGGCTGCTGCCATCCACCTCGTAGATAAGTAGAGCAGTTTGTAGCTTACAATAGAGGCAATGGTTAGCAATACGATGCGATGACATGGATGTTTTGCTGCCTAACATGAAAATGTTTTATTGTCCCACACTGGATAATCAGTCTTTGAAGCTCTTCATTGATAGCATATGTTTGTTCACAGCTGGTGAAGAGGTGTATAATTCAGAGATACCGGTAAAATTAACTCCTGTATCTTTCCCTCTGTATGGTTTCTGTGGTTGCCATGGTTACACAGCGAGCAGCGGCAGCAAAAATTGAAAATGTTTAACTATCATCAACTCAGACAGCAGCCGCCGCTTTGTCTTCTCCGCCTTGTTTACACTGACAACAATGGAGGCATCGGTGGCAAAACACCTTCAGTATATTCAATATGTTGCCGTTGTGTTTACAGGTTGTTGAGTGGCCAAACAAACTAATTTAATGCAGGTCGCAAATAAGATACATTTTGGGTCACATTCTGTAGACTGTAGTACAATATGTGAACGTGAGGCCGTTCTGGTGGTCTGCCTACGTGTTCTTAACGTTCTTATGCTCTATAAGAGAGATCACTGTATACAATATAATTAATTCAAATTCATGCTTATAGTTTACATGCACTCTCTCTGTATATCACAGTATGCCATCTATCAACACAGAAAAAGAATCAGTTTAAGTGCTATAGTTGGTGGGGGGACCTCTTGCAGCAACTATGTGATATGATTTTTTTTCTAACTGATAAGAAGGCATTACAACCAAGTCATGCGTTCCTATATGTAGGGTAAGTGCAGGGAGCAGCCCATTTACTGACAAGGTGAAGCTTAATATGAGAACTAAATTCAAGGGTGACCAAGAACCACGCAGGCCCCCTGCCAAGAATCCAATACAGCAAATGGTTGGATCTGTGTAAGCCCTAAGCTGACAAGACAGCCACTACACTTAAAAAGATGCTAACATCCTTTAATGGTGCAGCAGAATACAAATCCTGGCTGTTTCCTCTCTTGCTCCCTGTAGCACCAAGCTTTTATCCGCTTCCATCCAGCACGCCCCGTGAAGATGATTAATTGAACACTTTGGGACAAAAGGGAAACTTTTATCAACTTTGACCATGGCTAACCAACCCTCCTCGTGTGGCGTTTGGGGAAATAAAAAAAAAGCTGCTTTGCTTTATCTCATCATCACAAGACACGACACTGAAGAGTTTGCCAAGAAATAAAAGGTATCAAAACTTCACATCAAGACCAAGTGAGTCTGGGGTTGTTGGTGGGGTGTTTGCAACCTGCTTTGGGACAGGCATGAGTCCACGTGTGGGGTAAATGGGAGGTCACGGCTGTCAGCAGTCTCTCAGTTATACAGGCCAAGAGGGACTACAGATATGAGGAGGGTCAAAACTACTCGCTGACATGATGGGGGACCCACGGGTTATACAGTCACACAAACACCATCTTCATTCAGCATAGCATTGCGTATAAACTGAAGAGCTGTGTGCGTTTGTGTGTAAACATTCCTGTAAGGAGTTTTCTCTCAGGACTCTGGCTCTGAGGATCCCACAATAGAAGCCTGTCTACAACCCCTATAAAAAGAGAGGGATGCCCTCTTCCTGCTACTCTCAGGCATGCCAGTCCTGCCTCAAGGGAGAGAGGGTAGGTCCCATAATTTATTATTTTCCCCCCTCTTGTTAAGGAAATACTTTATCAATAGCTCTCCTTTGTATATTTTTACTGTTCTTATTTTCTTCCTTGATTCGGCCCCCGTCCTCTCTTATTTATTTGCTTTCTAAACACCAGCTTGGTTCAGTACGTCCAAGCTGCCACGAAGAGACTTTAAAAAATTACTTTTGTCCTCAGTGAGGACAGTGTTTATTTGCCCGGGTGAACCTCAAGGGAAAAGGAGTATTTTGGGGATACCTATGTGTAGGTGACAGCTGAGCTGAGTCATATAAGCTGACCTCGATCACCATTACCTCAGGCCTTAATCAGATTCCTCTGCTGTAGATTGAAGATATGTGGACTGACACAATGAGCTCAGATGTCATAATTTATCAGGCTTGCCCTGCCACTCTTAATGTAAAAGACATTCCTGCACCATGTGAAGTTAATGGGATGTTATGTCCAAAGCACATGTTGTGTGATGTGAAATGGTGTCTTTCAGCACGAGCAAACCATCATGAAACATTCACTCTTGCAGCAGACGTTACCCAGAGGGCCAAAACTCTCATTTATTCCCAGCAGTGACTTCATTGTTTGTTGGTGTTTGGTAGGTTTTTTGAAAAGGCCAAGCCACTGGCTGACCACTGATCCATGACTGAGCTTTGAAAATCTCCGCCTTCAAATCAAATTGTCCGGGCTTCAAGGAGCAGAGGTGCCACAGTCCTGCTCCGGGCCACTCAGTGTCACCGACCAGGTTTGAGGGGTTAACGCAAATTTTTCTCAGTTGTCAAGGACGTGTGATGGGGTCAAAGGAAAACAAAGGAGCACAGAGGTCACCACACTCACAAATATCAGGAGTCTTTGAAATACTTAATTGCGTTATAAAACAAGCTGCAATTGTTGGAATCACCGATTTTCTAAATCCAAAAATGAGTCATTTAACATTTTGCTTTTGTAGAAACATCTTCACCATTGGTTTGTTGATTTACTTCACAGGTTTATAACCTGTTTTATAATTTGTGTGTTTGATATAAAAAATAGTATTTAGGGTTTTCTCAGTCATTTGGTTTTCATTGTTCTACCCACAGAGCATTTTCCATTTTTGCAATTCTTTCTCATAATGTATCGTTTATGTTCACTAGATTGAGCTTTTTTATTGCCATTATGAGAATTCATGTTTTCTTTAGGTATTCTGTTGCTTCCAGAGAAATTATGCGTTGTACTTAACATTCTAGGGATGGCAATGTCAAAAAAATGTCACGCGCCATCATCAGGTCAAAATCTTAATTTATCTAAAATACCTGCTAAACTAATGACAGTAGTTTTGTGTTTAGTGCTAATTAGCTAATGTTCTCATGCTGACACACTAACCCAAGACGGTGAACATGGCAAACATTACCCCTGGTATACATCAGTATGTTAGCATGCTAAGGTTAGCATTTAGCAAACAAGTACAGCCACACACAGAGCCTTCTAGTGTTATTATAAAAAAGTTATTCTTGTATATTTATTTGTTTTATTTTATTTTTGTGGAGTGAGAATTAACCACTTTACATGTACAAATGTGTTTTGTTGTTTTTGGACGCTGTTGATCATATTGTGTTCTTGCTTGGGTCTGGCCTTATTTCCTCTTATCGTGCCCCTTTCCAGGTATATTATGTTTGTATATTTGATTGCTTGCTCACTAGGATTGGTTGTTGTTCTGTGCAGGTGTTGACTATTGCTACTTGGACTAATCACTTATTCTCTTGCACAGCTGTCTGAATGCAGGTGTGCAAAGATCACGTTTCCTGTACAGAAGCAAATCTACAAAAGCAGGATAGATGATGAATTTTCTGAGAGTCTAAATTTTACTATTCTGGTCCAGTTTATTTCCTGCATTTCTGTGATTTCCATACAGGCACTTATCTCAAGAGTCCCAAAAGAGAAGAAAAAAGTGGGAAAACAACTCGTAAGAAGAAGACCGTTTTCTTAGATATTTTCATATTTACCACAAGGCAAAGACAGAGCAGTCCCATGAGATCAGGAACATTGGGGCGTTCGTTGGCTTTGTATTTCAGAGATATTTTCTAGCTCTTCTCCTCTGAGGTCTTGACTGAACTCTGCGGTTCTAAGAAAACAGACACAGCGGCTTCCTCCTGAGCCGGCCACGTTTCATGTCGGAGCAATTAAACAAGTCACCGTGCCACCCAGCCCTTTTCTCCAGACACTGAACTCAGTTATTACAGAGGCTAACTCCTCATCACCGCAAGTTCACAGAGTGTGGCTAATCTTATCTGATCCATTATTAGCAGCATTTTTCATCTTAATGGCAGAGCTAACAAGCCTTTGAGATCGTTAATAGCTGGGAATGTTCAAATCCCACGTTAAGCATGAAGATGAATGAAAGAAGGATCACTGAACATAAATCACTCTGCTGCTCTACATAGTTTTATAGTGCGGGGAAAGTCTTAAGGATTCACAAGCACTTCTGATGAAACAAAAGGAATCACACAGTATGAGGTGATCTCTCAAGCAACTAGTTTTATTTAATTTAAATCTAAAGCATATTCTGAAGAAGAAGCAGGAACTAAAAATGATTTATCACAGACAGCTTGAAAGTCATGTAGAAAATAAGGAAAAGATTACAGCGGAATGTATTACCAAATGCTCATTTCTGAAACGACAGAAAATTGGGACATTGCTTTTCAAAGGAGGATTAATGAATCACGCAGACTTTTCTTGTAGAAAGATCCAGGTGCTCGTTTTGTAAGAGCTGCAGAAAAACAACTTCATGAACCATTTGAAAAGCAAACATGAACGTCAGTTGTGTGTAAAAAAAACAAAAAAACCCAACAACAACATAAATGCATGACTGTAAAAGCAAAGGGAAAGTTGAGATGCTTTTAGTTAGCAAAAGGAGAGCTGTCGATACATTTGCTAACAGTGAAGGGGTCAAGGGTTAAGAGCTGGTAATCAGGCACAGTTTGAGTGATGGATGAGGTGGGATGACTCCACAGAGCCGCACAGTTTAGCTTGCGTGTGTGTGTCTGTTTTGTTTCTATATTCTTGTGTGTTTCTATGTGTTTGTGGGACTTGTTCAACAAAGAGGGGACAAAACATGTATGAATCATATCAGTGAGCTGGTAAAGATGAAACCAACTTAAGGGAATATCCCTGGTTATACACTAATAGCACAGCCGCCCATCCTCCAACCAGTTTTAGACCGCTCCATCTTTCTTGGAGTCTCGGGGTCATCTGCCAGTGACCCTGTTATCAGTGGTCCAGATTAGGCCTCCAGATGGCATTAATCTGTCATGATAAGTTTACATCTGCGTAAATTGTTGCGTTGGTACCTTTAGCTTCATCCTAGTGCTTATTTGGGTGTTTTCATGTTTCCCTTTTGTCCATTTTCTAATCCATGTGTGGGGAGGGGGCATCCAGCCAGCCAGTCAGACTCTCCGGGCCTCAAATCACAGGGTGCACAGCCTCTCCTCCTCTTCCTCCACCAGACCCCTGAACCAGAGAAATACATAAACACAAACACTACAGGTAACCAAGGTGACGTACTCACAGAAAGTGCTGCTAAATCTGTTGTGTTGAGATTGGTTGGTCAAAGTGACAAATATTTCAGTCCAGCACACCTTCCAAAATGTCACATTATCACAAATATGTTCATCGTGATATATTAGTATGTTGTTGTTTTATATGTATATTGAAACATGTAATAATTTATCTTTTTGGCCACTTGGGGGCAGTAGGAACAAGCTGTGAACCCAACATTGACATATCATCACCTTATATAGTTGATATGATGAACTTAGCAAACAGTTGCTCATTTACACATTCGACAGATACAAAGCAGCATTATCATTCATTTGGAATTGTGTTTGTGTCCACCTGATGAATGTAAGTCCTCTTTGTGACTCAGTTTTTAGTCTCTACAAACTCCTGAGGGAAATACTCTATATTTGTCTGTCTGCTGTTTGGTGCTGGACAGGCAGTGTGCAGCGGGATTTTTAACTGAAAACAGCTGCCTGATGCATCTGGAAATGCTGGTGATGAGAGAGGTGAGAGTGAACCACAACAGGAATGTTGTGGGACCGAAAACCAAAACAATGAACAGAATAATGCTATAAAGCTTGGGAGAGTTGAGGGGAGTCATTTGATTCATTGGAAATTAAAAAATATTGATTATAACACCTTTAAGATAGGACCCACAGCACAGTCATCCACTGCAAAATGTTCACTTAACTAAAAAGGATCTTAGTTGAGATACTTGTTGCTGTATCATGCAGCAGCGTGAGAAGACCACACTGAACAGCAGAATGAATTACAGTGTAATATGGTTCACATTAGCAGCGAGCAAAGGCAATGAGCATCTGCCTAAACTGCTCCGAGATGCTTTCACAGGCGATAAGCCACCCGGTAATGGCAGCCTGGGGTCATTAGGGTCTGTTGTGCAGACAGTTTGCCACGGCATGGAGAGAACAAACAACCACCATTTTCATTTCTTATTCATGGTTTTAATCACGGATGACAAAACCTCCAGTAAATAAAAGAAAAGGTTGGCATCGACTGTGTGCCTTTCCTGTGCCTTAAACGTCTTTGGGACAGTCTGTTGGGTAACGACGGGGAACTAAAACTGTGGCGAATTTGGAAATGTGTGTAAGAAGAGGGCTGACATTAACAGGCTGGAGTGGAGAAGAGCTGGCGGTGGTCCAGCACACAGCACTGACAGTGTGAGGTCCTCTTTGCCCATTCTAATGAGGTATTGTGAGGGTCTGCGATCAGGTCCATAGCAGGGCCCCCTGGGGGTCGGATGCGATGGAGGGACCAAGAGGAAGTGCATGGCAGCAGGTTGAGATGGCTGAAGTGTGTCACTCCACGTACCAGGATGGCAGATTGTTAAACAGCCTCAGTGGACGGAGGGAACGACATGAAACATCTTCAAGGTCACAAACAGGACGATGCATAATATTCAGGAGCCGTTCCCTGTGACCCCAGTGGGCCGCAACGTCAGCCCTTTGTTTGCGGATGTCCAGGTGACACTATAGGAGATGTTTGGACAATATTGGACTTATACACCGGATCTTCTGCGGAAATACTCCTCTTATTATTCACAATGATTCTTGTGTTGATGTTGAGGAAAATGATGGCAATGGATCATTTGCCCATTTCCACGTGTTTTTTTCTATTGTGTGCTTTGCGATTTGCTCACACAGTACGTAAAGAAATTTAAATGTAAACAGAGCATTGCATTAATCTAAAATCTAATTAAATCATCCCTGAATCATTATGTGCTTTGCCCCTAGCAGCTCACTCTTCTGGACAGGCTTAAATAATGTGTGGCACCACAAGGAACATCTGTTTTCATTTGACCCCCTACCGCAGAGATGGGAATCTATAATACATGTCAGGGAAGGCTCAGAGGCTGTGGATTTTAATTGCAATCAGAAACTACGGCAGTTCACTTTATGACTTGAACACCTTTAAGAGGAGAAGACAAAGTAATCAGTGAAACCACCTGGTGCAGTGTTTTTGTTGGACTGAAAACCTCCATGTTCTCCAGCAGACATGGCTGTCCATCCCTGCTGGTTCAAGTCTTCCTATTGACGGACAGTCTTGCTAACAGTTAGACCACACTGTCCAAAAGATGTCTTATCTTCTCTGGTGTAACTGCACCATCCTGTACATGACATATAATATAGGCGTCTCATTTAAGAATAACAACCTGCGGCTCTATTTAAGAGGGGAACGAGAGGTGTGACGTTATGAATGATCACTGTGAGTGCTGCGTTTATGGCAGCTCTTCATTACAAAATGTGCACAAGAGACGCAGGTCAGCACTGGTACATTATGGACCGTTATAGCACATTAGCTGTTTAAGATGAAAGTAATTATTGCTGTAAAGTCAATCCCAGGAGGACAAATCAATTTTATATTCCCACCGATAAAAAAACAATCTGACGGTCACTGTTGCATACAAAGCTTTGTCAGATTGTAACCTCTTCCCAACTCACATCAAATTGCAAGTGCAAAATATTCTAGGTAATATGGTCTTCATGTAATAATGAAAATTGTTTTACGGATACAAGGAATTTGACTCCGGTTTCTAGTTGCTCTACAGTACAAGTACGTACAAGTAGGTGAAAATATAGATGAACATAGTGAAAAAGCCTTTTTAGCCCGGTTTTTATCTAGTGTGTGTTTCAGATTTACACTTTTACTGTTTCTTCTTATTTTATTATTAGTTATGCATTTTACTTGATGTATGACTTGTGCTATATAAATAAATGTTGATTTATTGATTGATATGCAGCCTGCTCAGATTTATATTTGGGAGTGATTCCTGGGTTATATACTGATTCAGTGAATTTTATAGTTTATTATTATACTTCTTTTTTTGTCTTTGCTGCATCTTACATTCCTGGTATAAAATAAGATTTATATATTAGTTCATGTTTTGATTTTTTTTCATATTATTCGTGTGTGTTAATGAACCTCAGGATGGCTATCATTACTAGAAGCTAACCGTTTACACGTTCATCTGTTTATTCTTTAATTGTGAAGCCCAGAACATTATTATATTATAACCATTATTCAGAGCAGACCGTCTGACCTGTAGGCAGCAATTTCCATTTCTCTGGCCATCTTCTCACTGAGCAGCTCCTTGTAGTCTTCACACTGCTCCTTCATCTGCACTTGGAAGTTGACCTCCTGGTGCCGCATGTCATCTATAGTACACTGAATATCATGCACATGCACAGAACAGACAGAATTAGTCCAAACCACTGGTCCTTTACAGCCTATGATTACTTTAATCAGTCCACTCTCAGACCTCCAGCTCAGCAATCTCGTCCATGTACGCAGCCTTCTTCATCTCAACCTCATCCTCCAGCTCCTCGTTACACTTCTCGAGCTCAGCAAGCTCCTTTTGTAGCTCTGAAATCTACAGAAATACACACACAGCAATTGTTATTCTTTCAAAATATAAGCAAAGAGTTGTACTTAATTATCTTGTTATATATATATATACATATATATCTCAATGTTCCCTTCAGCAGTGGCGCTGACAGGCATTCAGGGACTCTAACCTCTGTGTTCGGGTTTAATGGCAGCCTTGTCCTCAAACGAGATTTCTAAATTAATTCATAATTGAAAACCAACATCTGACGTAAAACATTCAACTTCTCATGCTAACAGACATGTTAGTCGGTCTGTCCACCACTTTGCTTCTGTTGGATGGATCGCCATGAAATTTGGTACCACCATTCCTGTCTCCCTCGGGAGAAATTGAAATAACTTTGGTGATCCTCTGATTTTTCATCTACTGCCATGATCAGGTCGAACTTTTAATTTGTCCAGGACTTGAGTTTATGACCAAATACCTGCAAAACTAACACTCAGTTTTAGCTGTACTTAGCAAACATCACACCTGTTCAAATCATCAGCATTAGAATTGTCATCGTGACCACGGGAATGATGAGGGCAGAAATTGCGGGCCGTGAAACCAAAACAATGAGCTAAAAGAGAGAGGGGATATTTCTCTGTGGGTTGGTCACAACCACGAGCAAAAAATCATTTGATCCATTTCTTATGTAAAGATTGATAGAAATTCAGCTCTAACTAACTAAAACTTAAGTATGTCAATCAACCCGACCTACACAGATAAAACAGGCTCCTTTACTTATACCACAACTAATGCACCCCCACCGCCCACCCCAAGACTGAAGCTCTGGTGTCCTGCCGTGAGTAATCACATCAATCACAGAAGTTCAACAATTAGCCGTCACAGCCAGATGGGGATCCTGGCGGTCGTGCTCGTCTTTCAGTGAGATCATGTGAGCAGAGGAAGACCCCGGTTACAACTTGCAGGCTGATGATGATTCCCCCAACCTGGTCGAGTCACTTACTCACACACTCCTCCATTCTCCCTGGCATGACAAGTGAAGCCTGTCCACCTGCGTACGGGAATAGTGGCGAAACAACCCTCATCAGTGCATGCTCTATTATATACATTTCTGCGTCAGGGCTGATTTCACTGCAATCTGTTTGTTTGGCCATGTTGTGTCTCCGTGAGAAACCAGACCCGAGGCATCCATCACAGGCGAGAGAGGAAACAGAGCAGATCAAGCCGTGCTGTCCATCCGTCAGGCTGCATTGAGCAGAGCTGGGGATTGTGTGCTGCATATTAGAGGAAAGCAGATGATGTGGTGCCACAGGCTCACTGTTTATTTAAAGAGCTGAAGGTAGAGCTACAGCCACAGTAATGAGAGCCAAACCACCATGTTTGTTTGTGTCAGCTGTGGTCTGACCACTGATGGATGTTAAAGAGACTAATGTGAACTTAGAGGAGGTAGTTTCTGTTTCCTGGAGTCACCTGGTGATTTTACCTGGTGATTTTATTGATGCCATGTCCATTCAAAACCCCATTTGCTTTTCTGGCATTTTTCTGCTGACTGAGAAGAGAAACATCCCATGAAGGTTTATGTCCTCTCATCAATTTGCAGAGGAAGCCTCCAGTCAGAGAGAGAGTGTGTGTGTGTGTGTGTGTGTGTGTGTGTGCGCGTATGTGAAGTTTTAAGATGTTTATGACACTGTAGGAGTTCTGAAAGACTGTACTTAATAACTGAGGACACTGAGGGCAATAAATCCTGTCTGAGCTGAAGCCGAACCCTTCACATCTCCTGCTGAAAGTGTCCGCAGAGTAAACACTCTGGTCAGCAGGATCCACACTGTTGCTCTGCTGTCACTCAGCTACTCTCCACTCCCTTCGCCTGCTGTGGGAAACCATTCATTTTCACCATTATGTCTGATTTAGGAGCTGATGGCTGCTGCACAGCCAGTTGTGGTTTGAAAGACCTCTCTTTTCTTTGTCAGTAAAGAGGTGGTAAATGTATTATGAGAAGATCTGAATCAGTAGGCAGTAACTTTAAGGATTTAAATGACATGTAACTGAGAATTAAAAGGTCAGGTTCACCTCCAAAAAATACACATTTTCTTACTTATGAGTCACAGTTTTGGTTTTATAGATGTCAGTTTTTGAGATTTACACTTCCAACAGATGTGGAGAAAGAAGTCAATTGAATATCATTTGTGGTGAAAGAATTACATTTAAATTATTCAGCCACAACATTTCTTTCAAGAAACAATGTCCCCATAGTTCTGGACAATTCTCTGCATTTTTAATAGGGACTATTTCTTAAAGCAATAGTTTCACATTTTGGGAAATACGTTTATTCGCTTTCTTGCAGAGCGTTAGATGAGAAGATCGATGCCACTCTCATGTCTGTACGCTAAATATGAAGCTACAGCCTGCAGCCTGCTAACTTAGCTTAGCATAAATATCTTGGCTTAGCATGAAGACCTTTCAAATATATAACCCCAAGGAAAAACATGCAAGAAGAACAGGATGGGTTAAATGCAGCAGACGAATTCCTCCGTGGGACGCAGTTGCATGTGTGTGTGTGTGTGTGTGTGTATATAACCTTCACGTGTGTATGTGTGACTCTCACGTGTGGCAATAAAAGACCTCAGGGAAAGACTGCAAATAGGGGAAAATAGCTAGCCTGGCAACCTCGCAGGAACCCGGTCAAGAAGTAGTCCAGCACACATAGTTCCAGTCTTTGTGCCGGAAACACTTTTTGCTAAGCTAAACGAACCAGCTGCTGGCCGTAGCTTCATATTTAGCGTGCAGACATCAAGAGTGGTATCGATCTTCTCATGCAACTCTCGGCAAGGAAGAGTCAAACTATCCCTGAAACCTGCTCCTCCAGGCTGCACTCACACAAACATGCACAAGGATCATTTGGAGACGTTTGCATGACTGTTTCTTTTAGACATTACATACAGTACATGTATGTAAAAAAAAAAAAAAGAGTCCACTCACCAGAATCTTCATCTCACTGATGTCCTTTATCTTTGGCAAGTCTTTGACTCTTGACCCTACAGCTCCTCCCACTTCCAGTTGTCTTCCATCGCCACTGCGAACCACAGCAGAAGAGGCTGCACCACATTCATACTGCAATGACAGAAGATGACAAATAAGTGTGGTTGTGAATGTTTGTCTGTATAAAAAAAATCTGACCTTTCATTTTGAGTCTGTAAATGGAGGATAGTGCTTTCTTCTTGGCAGTTAAGTGCACTTTGACAGGAGAGCAAAGAGCAATCAGAGTCTCTCATACCGGCTGATGGTTAAACCTCCCCTTGTGTACACCACATTACTGATTAGATGGAACAAATGCACCCGAAACGAGCAACATGAGGGTACACAGGTGTGTGGGAGTCGGCCAGCAATCACCATTACTGTTCAAACCCAATAGCAATCATTTCAGCATCGAGACAATTGTGTCTGGTAATCGAGGCCAGGCACAGACAGGACGGTGTCCAGCTGGCGAGAGAAGAGACCGAGTGGGAAAGAGAGAGAGTGCGAGAGAGTGAAAGACAGAATTTGGGGGAACAAGAAACACACCTACGCATTTAGACAGACACAAATATATAAATACACCAGATGCCCTTCAGGCCTTGCCTCCAAATGAAGGACACACACACACACCAGCGTCCACTCCAGTGCTGCTGAGGAGCCTGGGAAGGCGGCCAGCAGTCTGATTACAGCCCTGACCTCTGAACCAGGCAGACATCCTCACCCTAGAGGGGGTCAGACCCACCGGAGCTATAGTCTGACCCCAATGCAGTCCCTCTTCTCTTGCACCAGACACACACACAGGTAGACAAAGGCATTCTGTTCGGGTCCAGATCTGCACCTCTGATTCTCAAGTTCTTCCCTGGTGTTGTGTTAAGAGGGAAAGAAAACAAGTGGGAGTATCGCTGTGTGATTTGTGAAAGTCGAGATTTACATCTGGACCTGACCGGGCCGTTTCAGAGGGAGAGAGAAGGTAATGTGGTGAAAATAGGATGGGTCAAGTGGTCAGTAGGAGGATGAGAGTGGCAGCTGGCTTCTTGAAAGTGTGTATCGCTGGTGGAAGAAGTACTCAAGTCATTTTATCTAAATAAACAATGGCAATACAATATTCTCAAAATACTCCAAATATGTATAATAAATGCACTTCAAATGTATCAAATGAAAAAAGTACTTGTACAGAAAAATGGCCCCTCTTCACTGATGTATCATCAGATATAGATATTAGATTATAATATTATATTCCTAATATAGATCAATTTTACTGAGTTGACTCCTTGTTGAGAAGTTGAGTCCAGTATTTCCTAAACTAAAGGGTCAAGTCACCTCCAAAGGGTCACAAGATAAATCTGAGGGGTCATGAGATGATTAATGGGAGAGGAAAGAAGAAGAGAAAAAAAAAAAAAAAAACTTCTGCTACATGAGTCTCCATTCTTTTTTTGGACTTTCTCTAATCTTTGCTTTTTGTTGTGAAATATTGGATAGTCTGAACAGTTATGCAACAATGTGAATAGTCAAGAGAGTTTTTTTTTCTCTCTTTGGTGAAACTAACAACTCATAGTGCGTTTCCATCCACCAGTTTTAATGCATTTTAAATTTGCGGACACCTAAGTGGAAATGCTGGCTGTGACTATACCTGACTCTGAAACATGATAAGAGGCTCAACCAGTCATTGCTTTTTGTAAAGTGCTTGTCGAAACAGATGGGAAACGCTGTTTTAATGTATTTTACAAGTGTATCGTGTTTTTTTTAATGACAAATCTTGTATAACTAGTATACAGCTGTCGGATAACGTATACAATATTTCCCTCTGTAGTAGCGTAGAAGTCTAAAGTACTCTGGAAATACTCAAATACAGTACAAGTACCTTAAAAATGTTACGTGAGTATAGTACTTGAGTAAATGTTAGTAACTTTCCACCACTGGTGTGTATGTGTGTCTGAGTCCATTCATGTGCATCTAAGTGTAGCTTAGTGAGGATTGCGATGTACACAGGAATGCTACTGTAAAGCATTTGGCACAGAAAGGCTTCCACTTCATGACATGTTTATGTGTTTTATGCTACAGTGTGTTGTACCTGGAGGCTCTCAGCCAGCTGGCAGTAGTACTCCCTTACATCCAAGGCCAGAGTGATGTCAGGGCTGCCAAATTTAATAGCCGCCACCGCTCCTGTAGTCTGATCAGCTGGCTCCAGCAGACTCTCCGCTTCCTGCTCGTACATGCCACACATACATACAAACACACACAAGGATCCTTTACTCATCGTGAGCACAACAAAGTACATTTATTCAAGTATTGTATTTAAGTATTTCCATTTGACGCTACTTTATATTTCTACTCCACTAGATTTCAGAGAGAAATATCGTTCTTTTTAGTGCACAACATTTATTTGACAGCTAATTTGATGTATTTTATATACTGTTAAGTGGTTTTGGCTGTTAGCTTATATTATGTTTTCTATGTAAAATCTTAATTTGTAAATTAACTAGTAACTAAAGCTGTGAAATATATGTAATAGAGTAAAAATACAATACAAGTAAATGTATTTAGTTACATTCGACCTCTGCAAATACAGACACAAAGAATACATTTGATCCATTCACACGTACATCAAAGACCTCAACATTTATGGCCAATCTACATCCGCTTTAGTAAAAAAACCCACATCCATTACAGAGAAAATTAACTGTTACAGAGCTGCAGTGGCAGTCTAACAGTTTTCTCCTTTTACCTCCACCTAAATAACAACATGGCTGCCGATTTGTCAGGGGAATATGGGGTATCTGGAAGTGCTGGTAATAACAACAGTTAATAAAACAAAGGGAACTTCTGTTTTCATTTGGTATTCAGCCGCATTTCTCGGACTGAGTTATCGAGCGTGTCCCATAGGGAGTGTGCTAAACGCCGGGCAGCCCAGCTTTGCAGAGAAAAACACAGTGTGATGGAGTTGGTCCTGCTTCAGCTGCCTCTTTCCCTGGCTACAGCCTTGAGATCTGATACTGGGGCACGTCTGTCATCTCCTGGCGAGGTGAAGAATATTGTAGAAGGTGGAGAGAGCAGGGTGTGTATGGATGAGATATAGGTAATGATGTGCATTAGAATCATATGACTATTTTATAGCAATAGTTTGACATTTTGGGAACATTTCTTTGGGAAAAAAGAAAGGAGATTGATACAAATCTCATATCTGTCCCTTAAATATGAAGAAGACAACGTCACTTGTGTGAATTTTATGGCTGGATGGTTTGTGTTTATTCGCACCAAAGAGCCAACTATATCAAGTGTACAGACATTATCTTAGGACAAAGACTGGAAACAAGTCAATTGTCATTTTTATACATTATAATTATTGTAGAGATTAAACAAACGAGATACAACGTGTAAATTGGTGAGCTTTGAAGGTGCTAAGTGAAGTTGGCAAGCCAGAGTAGCCGTTTGTGGTCTTTGTGCAACGCTAAGCCAACTGGATCCGGCTGGAGCGTCATATTTAACGTACAGATGTGAGAGTGGTGCTGATTTTCTCATCTATAAATCTAAAAAAAAAAAAAAGTCTCAAATGAGCACAAACAATTAAACAAAGGGCTAATTTTGACTTGTTGCTCAATTTGCTAGATTACGTATTTTGTGTTTTAATCCTCTCCCCATATGTTTCTGTTGACGGGTCTGTTTTTGGCTATTCAGCAAGGTGACTGGGGTCATCACAGTTGTGTTTGTCACCACGGGTCTGGGCATTCCTCCAGCACTCCTGTCTGACCCGAGTGCTACATTTTGAGTCATTTCTGTTTCATCACACTGCAGCTATACAATATATATCCTCTCTCCACCTCACCGTCTTGTGTTGGGCCTCCATGTTGGTCAGCTGCTTCTCATAGATAGCCACTTGCTCCCTCAGCGCCAAACACTCTGCTGTCACAGCATCCACTTCCTGCAAAGAAAATCAAATTAACAGTGAACAAGGCTGAAAGTAAAGAAGTTCAACTTAATATCTGGAGGTGCCCGAGAGGAACACTGCAGTCTGGGAACTAAATCACACCACAGGATGGAGAAAAGTAGAAAAAGTGTTTCCTTTGTTCCTTTGTTTCCACCCTGCGCAACCATTTTAAGAACCATCAGCACCAACACATCCACCTGTTTCACTGAACAGCAAGTACACCGCAATGCAGAGGAAGGGGGAGGAGGAAGAAGAGGAGGAAGATCAGAAGGAGGCTAACTAGACACAAAAGCCCTGTCCACCAATCCACTCACCAGCAGGGGTTCTCAGCTCATCTACTCTTTTAAAAGAACCAGATTAATTGGTGTTAGATGCAATTACTGTGGGTGCCTGCATTTACATTTGGAGACATGCAGAGAGGGTTTGGTGGTGAAGCTGTGGAGCCTCGCTGGGAGGGTGGCAGGGTCCTTGATGGACAGTAGTAAGCAAAGGTATTGTGGTCCTGCTGCTGCTGCCTGTTGTTCAATATCAGCCAGCAGCTGGTGGGAAACATGTTGTAAGCAGCATTGATTGATTTTTTTTGGCTACTGCAGGACAAGATGTAAACACCGACACATTAAGTTCATAAAGGTGCTAATATGTTGAACACATGAAACAGTTGCTTATTTTTAGCATCCAGGTGAGCAACATTAGCATTCATTTGGAGTTGTGTTTCTGTCCACCTGATGAATGTAAGTCCAACATTTATTCTCCCTTTCGCTCTGTTTTGGTCTCCTCCAACTCCTGAGCAATATATCTGGCTCTTTACCTGCTTAATGCTCTTATACGTTCACCAGCTAGTTGCCAACTGTGTCTGTCTTTGCCGTTTGTAGGTAATGTACAGTGGGTTTATCAGAACCTTTTGCTGCCACTGATGAGAACGGTGAAACTGAATCAAAACATTAAAGCTGCAGGCTGTAAAATGGAAACAATGACCTGAAAGCCACTGCAACTCTCCACAGAGCTGAAGGGAAACTACAGATTTGGGTGGTAATTCTCTGTGGGCTTGTTACTATGAGTGGCACCTTTCACATTTACAGACTCATTTGATCAATTTTCAATATAAAAATATTTATTAAAGCAACTTTGAACCTGCAATAACTTAATTTTTTGGCCACTTGGACTTTAGATATCCACGACCAGTACTGCAAAAATCCATGTAAAAGTTCAGGGAAAAAACATCTTTAGGGGTTATCTATAAAGAGTTTTACCAACTGTGATCAGATTCTGATTCAAAGGCTGCTGAGTCCTGATTGGTACTTAATAGTACATGACAACACCTTTTTCCAATGGAGCCCCTGCCCCATTGAAACCAATGAAAAAGAGCAGAGAGAAAAACACAAATACAGAATACAGCAAGACCTTACTGAATCAAAAAGGCAACAACATTCCCATGTGAAAATCACTGTGAGAAAATGAAGATGGGAAATTTGTGTGCCTTGAAAATAGAGCAGAATTGGCAGGAGACTTACAATATCCAGTAGTACACTTTAAAACAAAGCAAACATGTTTCATCACTGTCAGGCTACCATTATGTTGAGCGAACCGCAGCTAGTTGTGGGTTGACCTGTGTAGTATTTGCTCCTCTCCTCCGTATCTCTGCTCTTCTTCTACCTCCCTGCCGATTTCCCACCAAGTCCTGTCACCCTGCAGCTGCTTCTGATTCAGAACCAGAGAACTGAGCCAGAAGGAACATTACGGCACCATATTACAGCCTGCATTACATCTGTAAGGGAGAAATTAAAGCTTCCCTCGCATCTGGCCCAGCTGGAGGAGGGGGGGGGTGCTCTGGCATGTGTTAGGGCGGGAGTGGTGGAAAAGTTTATGGCTCAGGTTGCAATGGGCCACCAGCCCAGACCTTGTGGCTGTTGGTGATAAACACCCATTGGGTAGGGATACAGAGGAGCAGCTGTGGCAAGTTTCAGCTGATTCACCATCAGGCCGAGGGGAGGAGTAGCAGTGAGGCGCTCGACAACACTGCCATCTAGTGCTGGAGATACATTATCACAACAGAGGTCTGATAACGTGCAGTACAGCACAAGAACACTTATACAAGTTGTATAAATACACAAATAACTCAGTTCAACATTCAATAATTGATTTATTATTAATATCAATATTATTATTACTGTCACTCCAGTTCTTTATTGGATCGGTGACATCATCTCAGCTTGAGCTTGGAGATTTCAGATTTGTAACAGAAAGTCTGCATTACCAACTGGGAGTGAGGAGTTTGAAAGACATGAGAATTTGTCAGGCATGAAAGGTGTTGCTGGTTGCATTATGGGACATTTTTGGTTTTGGAGCTTGCCCCTTACTAAAGACTAAAAATCTGAGTATTTCAGCCTCCATTTCTTCAGTTTTGGCCTCTAAATGTGACCATATAAAAAGTGTTAAACATAACTATTTTTATTCATGACTAATCCAGTCCTCTGGTTTGGAGGGGCCAATTGCAGCACTT
The DNA here is from genome assembly GCA_036023855.1 of Gadopsis marmoratus. Taxonomy (NCBI): domain Eukaryota; kingdom Metazoa; phylum Chordata; class Actinopteri; order Centrarchiformes; family Percichthyidae; genus Gadopsis; species Gadopsis marmoratus. The sequence continues at coordinate 103,883 of JAVQJF010002737.1, forward strand.
CTGCCCATAGTGCTGGTGGGATCCATAAATCCAATTTCATGGACACTTTAAGGGCAGGAAAGACTATCCAGCCAAAGAACTGCCAACTATGATTTACAACTACAGGATTAACATTTCTCTTATAGTGGAAGCCTTTGTTTTTGACTTTACAATAAGCAATCAAACCTGCAGTTATAAATGTTAGTATGTTGGCTATGAATCTCTGTAGCCAGGTTAATTTATAGAGCTGATTTCTTAAAATAACAAGGTGTAAACACAAGCTGGACTGAGCATATACATCATATACTCCATTTAAAGGGAAAATTCAACTAGAAATGGGCTCAAAGGTTATTCTTATTTCTGCATTTTAATGGTTTAATTACTTAAATTATTTGCACGTCATTTAGAAAACTTTTATGGATATCACTTTAGTGTTTGTGGTAACAAAGTTGGCAAATCAAACTATATTTAACCTTAGTTACTGTACACATTACATCATGGCTTAAGATTTATGTTCTATAATCAAGCTGTATGATGTAAATTTTATGTTTTTTGTAAGGGGACCTCAGTGTTTCTAATATTACCGTGGCCACATCTTGTCGTTCCTGCTGGAAGAGGACCCTCTGCTGTGCAGCCTTCTCGTACTCTTTCATCAGATGTTCATGCTCTTTCTGCAGCTCCTCGGTGTCGTACAGAATCTCATCCTGCAGGGAGACGCAGTGAAGACACTGATGGAACTCGACAAGGTTATAGATCAGGCCTGCCCGTCACGGGTACAAACTGAAGTACAATTGATGGGATGGAATGAGAAGTGCAATGGACCGTCTATGAGAAAATCCAAATTACGAATGTCGCACAGAGAGAAACATGCAGCAGACACACCCAGCAGCAGCGGCGCCCTACCCTCTCCCTGCGCAGTCTTTCCACCACTGCATCCAGACTGTAGTCAGACTCAGCCACAGTGGAGGTGAAGCTGGAGGACGCTTGTCGACTGTTCAGCTTCTCCTCTAGTTCAACAATCTGACATTCAAGGGACTCATTCTCCTCCTCAAAACAATGGGCCTAAAAGGGAATAGAGGCAGATTAAATAGCAATAAAGTCAGAACAGGTAGGTTCTGTGTATATTTAGATTCACTGCTTCATTTACCAAGAACAAAGTCATGACACAGCAGAGGGAAAACAAAGTGCTGATGTGACATTGGGAGCAGTAATAAGGTTTGTCCTCACCAGTTCAATAAGCCTGACCAGGCGGTCATTGAGGGCAGCGATGATGATGCGGTCCTGGACAAACCGGTTCAGACCCTCCTTGTTGAGTGCCTTGGCAGCTACAAAATCTACCTTGTCACAGTTGCACTTGTCAATGGCCGCACCCCTGAGAGGAGGACACAATGTACCAAAGACTGGACTGAGATTTGAAGGATCCTAGGGAAGGTCACCTAAACCTACTTCAGGGAAAGTTAATGCCCGAGTAGAGTACTACATCCATTTGACATATGTAGAGAAAATAAAAAGATGTTAGACTACAGTAGAGCATCATTCTTTGAATGCTTCAGTGCATTTCAGCCCTATCTGTTATGTTAAATTAACATAATTGACCATGATGTGATTTTTTTTCCGTGAGCTCAAAAGGCATTCAGGAACTGTAAAATCACACCCAGATTCATTAAGCAATTTGTTTCTGGTCAAAAAACATCTTACATCTTTAACAACACTTGATCCTGTCACTAACATATTAATATATTAAAAATTGGTAAGTGCAGCCTAAATTCTGAAGCCGCCCTCTAGAGAGCCACACTGACCTGACAGAGGCTCGGTACTGCTCTGCGCACTGCATACTCAACCCTCCATTTCGACTCCAGTTACCCTCCTCAAACAGCTTGCGGTAAGAAGACACTCTGAGCATGGCCATGGCTTTGGATGGGTTCAAACTGGGCTACAACACATCAGGCAAGTGGTGGCAGCAGGTCCACGGTGGGAGTTTTATATTCACAGGGAATGAGAATGTAGCACTGAGGTGAAGGATGTCTCACCTGCCACTGAGTAGACTAAGTATAGCGTGAACATCAGTAAATAAAGATTTCGCACATACATACATGAAGAGCGAGCCCCAAAACCAAGTGTACAATTGTTGTTTATCTAATTAAGAAGGCATCAACAAGACTTACACTCATTTTTTCAAAAAGGAGATGTTGAATGAGAGACCAAAAAAAACAGCTTTATATAGTTTTTTATTTCTGTTAAATAAATTAAGAGCACCAAAACAAAATCTGAAAAGTTGAAAACAGGTGCGAGGGTTTCCTTGTGTACCTTTAACTGTACCATCATTTTATAACAGATTGCTACAAAAACTGAAGACAAAGCACACAATGATCCATACAAATACATCAATTGGTACAGTGACATAAGACATAACACTAAAAATCAGCGGTTAAAGATTATATTGATTTTGTTTGACATGACGATGGTAGTTTTTCTAAAGTAATAAAGAGAATACATAAATGGCTATAATAAAATGGCTCTCACAAATCTGAATCACCAGGAACTATTTCTTCAGAGCCAAGTCACCTTTTGGCAAAGCTCGGCTTGATTACGATCAGCAGAAGGATCTAGTGCGTTGATGGCAATAAGGAAGAGAAGAAACTACATAAGAATAGAGCAACTTCAGTCCTACAGACATCTCTATAAGAGCCATGATTGTCAGTGTTGTCACATTAAATCGTGCTCACATCTTCTGATGTTTCTGGAGCATCTGAGAAGAAAACGTGGGCTTTTTCTTGCGTCACTACATCACAGGAGATGCTCAGCGAGGGAAATTAATGTCATAAATGCGAAAGCTAATGGGACTGGGAAAGCTAATGCTGAGATCTCTTGGGTAAAACTAAGAGGAAACAGTGTTTGTTATACGCAGCATAGGAGATCCTTCTTTCAATAACCATGTCATGTTTTGCAACAGTGGCTACAGAAAAACATTTCCTCTATGGCACAAATGGAAAAGGTGCTCAAAGACAGACTGTATCCTGCAGAGTAATGGGCCATTAAATCTTGCTAAACTTGCACCCAGAAAATGCTGCATCATTTAAAACAGAGTATTATTAGTATTAAGAATATTACTTCCTCTGAATTTACTATGAGGAATACAATGCGTTTTGGCATCACACAGGCATAAAACAATGAATAATGAGCTTTGAGATGTCGCAGAAGTGAGGAAGAAGTTGTGTAAACAGACAGACATTAACAGTACCACCTTCATGACAAACTATAGACATCACAGATTTGCACCACCATACTGACAGTCAAATACCCATAAAACAGGGGGGGGGGGAATTAATCACTATTTACAAAATTTAAAACATCAAGAATTGCAGTGGGTGTTTATGGTGAAACAGGAACTTAGTGTGTTGTTTTGTAACTCAAGAGGAACTGGAGAAAAGCGATATAAGGCTCACGGCTGAAGTTACACAGGAACACAGCAAAAATCAGTTTTCTATAACTGGATGATAAAAAACAGGTGATTCATATTTCCAATGAAATATTTCATCAGCATGAAGAGCTGAAAATAAACCATACTGTAGTTGTAACAAAAAACTGTCCAGATGGCGCAAACTTAAAAAGAAAAAAATATTTAAATAACAGTTAAAATACAGTGGAGTGGGTATGGTAACATAATTCTTGCAGATACCTTAATATTGTCCCCATAGTTAAAATGCTGCAAAATTAATGATTGTCATGATTCATCTTAAGCTTAAACATTCTTAGTATATATATATATATATATATATATATATATTTCACAATTATCCCATTTCAAAGTATTTAATGCTTTCAACAGTATACTAGTATTCAGTCTTTTTCTTAAAATGTCAGGAATTTCCTTTTCTTTAGTGTAATTGAGTCTTTCACTTAGCATCTAAGGAGACATAGTGTTTTCACATTCATACCACTCATTGTTCTGGGGTCATTTTGGCATGAGAACTTACAATAAGAAGGGTCAGCGGAGGATGAGGACAACTCCAGTCTGGAGACACAAGGCCTTCGGGTCATCAGAAAGTGCACAGGCATCAGTTCAAAGCTCTCCCAAGTGCTTCCAAATCCATCTAGTGGTCAAACTGTGAATGAACTGAAGATATGACACTTGAAAAAGTCATCACAGTTCTAATTGACGTCTTCCTCTAACATGAGAGTTTGTGAACGGTAGGGTGCAAAACAGCGGAACTGGTCTCCAACAGATGATATAATACCAAATGGATGGTGTTACACAGTGTCCTACAGGTCCAGGTCCTTTCCCAACAGTAAGCCAGGTCAGGAATCAACTCCAAACACAACTGACGTCATGAGGGACCATCGGCCTTGGTTACTCCTCGTCTCCTGCCATGAGGAAACCCAGAATGAAGTCGGTGGCTTTCTGCCGGTCGTGTGATGTCTGCCTGCCCATCAGGTTGGGAGGCGGTCGGATAAGGAGGCTACCAAAGAGCGTAGCTGAAATACACCAAACAAAACAAAAACTGAAGAAAAGAAACTGATGTACAAGGTATAATACATTAGCCCAAACTGCTTGTTGCAGCTCTAAAGACTGGTTAATAAAACAACATGTCATAACTTGTGAATATGAGTCTAATAATCATAACTGATTTTGTTACCCTAATTACTCGTATCTGTGGGAAAAAATAACACAAGAGCGCTATATACACCCAGTTACACTACGATGGCCTTACTGTTCTTCAGACATTGTCCAAATTGATTGAAACGGATACACTGGGGTAAAAAACATTAAACTATCTGTTCAATGACCTATAAAGTATAGCCAACATTAAGAAAGGAGGTGTCCATTTCATACCTATGAGGCTGGCTGTTAGGTTGTTGTTGTGGGAGTGCTTGAGAAGTTCCTTGAGAAAGGCCATTAAGTAGCGAAAGACGTTGCGGTGAGCCCGGGGCAGCTGGGAGATCAACTGTTAATTGTCAAAAGTAAAGAAAGTTTAGTAGTACACATTTCTGCATGCAGTATATGACAGAAAGATTGTGGGATTATGCCGAGCTAAAACAGACTTTCTGCATTTTTTTCTACATGGCTGCATGAAAGGTACTTCCTCTAAACAGAAACAGAAAACAATGCCTAGTTGGTTAACGTCACACAATAACCTGCAGAGTGAACAGATGACTACATGGTATGTTAAGCAAAGTCACTGCACCTGTTTGCAGAGGCGGCTGTCATGGGAACAGTCTAGGCACCGCTGGTAGAGTTCATAACACACCACCGGCTCTGGCAAGGCCTCCAAGAAGATCAGCAGAGCCTCAGCTACCGAGTGGTTACAACCAGCTGCATGAACAGTTAGGGAGGAACAAGCTAATATGGAGTCCAACGTGGGCCTGTGGAGTGCATCAATCATGTGCATGTCAACAGAATAAACTTCGGTCTGACGCCCGTCTCTGCCTGCATGTCTTCTTTTTATTATCTGTAAACATTCGTAGCTAGCAAGCTCACTTAGATTTTAGCACTTAGAAAGTCAGAGAGAGAATGGTTTTGACCATACCTCTCTCAGTGCTACCAACACCACATGATTACTATTATTACTGCTATTATTATCATCATGATAATTGGTGAGATCTGGGCTTGTAGGAATGGTTTCATAGACATGGATACAGATGGAGTCTGGGATGCTGGTGTCCAGACAGTCGATGATGCTCTGCAACTCCTCTTGTAGGCCTGGTGTCTGGAACAAGTCCTCCTGGGGGACATTCAAAGGCAAATGTGGAGCATTTAAAACAATTCCCACAAAGTCCAATTAGTATCGCTATAGTTAGTTAGTTGGTTATTGTGTCATGCGAGTTTCTTATAATCGTTCATCCAGAAGAACTCCTCAGAAATTAAAGACATTTTACTGAAAAGTGTAGCTCTTAAATCATCATATAATGAGCCATAAAATATGAAGTGGACTTCAGTCTACCCTAAATCACAAAGGAAACCAACCCTTTTCTCTTCTGGGACACCAGTAAACCCACCTGTATCTACAGCTAATGTTAGTGTGCCTGAATGTAAATGTGCACACAAAGACATTTGACTTTTGGCTAGAGTTTGCTTCCTAGAAATCTCCACACTGTAGATTACATTTTTGTTTTTTTTTGTTTTGTTTTTTAAATCAAACAATATGTTATTAATTTAGGTTTGTGCCGAACATCAACAGACCAGCTTTCTTTGTACATTAGGAACCATTTGTGCTGAGCATCATGGACACTAATCTATTTTGAAAAATAAAAAAATTAATCATTCAAATAAAGATTTCACCTCACCAATCCAGGGCTGTCCATGAACAAATATCCCAGTTAACATTAGATAAACATGAGAAGATGCATATTATACTGCATGTAATCTATTGTTGCTATCAAGTGAAAATCATTCATCTCCAAATTTAGTGATTATTAATTTTAAAAGGATTAACTGTTCCTTTATGGGTTGAGAAAAATGGACCTACAATAAATAAACCATATAAAAACCATTTGAATTATCTGAAAAATCTACACTCACAAAACTGAAAACAAGGCTGTGTTTCACAGCTCCTGAAAGGTTTTGGAAATACATGGTTTCACAAGACAGCAGTGCTACATAAAATGGATATCGTCATTTAAAAATATCTGTAATTTTGAGTTATCATACAATCATGTTATAGCTTAAGTGTCTTTTCTTGGTCTTCAAAAGGTGGATTACATGACAAAGTTATTACACCATTCTCAGAAAGTGAGCAGCGTTTGGTGATCAAATGTGCATCACTCATGTTTCTTTAAATGTACTTTTCAAGCTAAACAATAAGCAAACCTTAAAATATTATCTCATGTATATCTAGGTACTTTTTTGAAAATTACATTTAGTCAGTATTACCCACCCACCTGTTTTCCCAGCACTTGTATGTGTTGCTCCAGTTAGGAAAACATTTTAGATAAAGCACATAATACTAAATACAATACTAAATTTACAAACTAAAGTTACAAATTCTGATGTAACATTACATATAAAAATGTTTTTATAAAATACACCCCTCACTTTCACAGTCCAGCAGCCCTATCACTTCTCACTGATAAACATCCTTTGTTGTAGCGAGGACTTTATCAGTCTTCTCACCTGATCACAGGACTTGGTGAAGAGATGGTTGACGAGAATCCACACTTCCTTGGGGATCTTTAGAGGTTTATCCTCAGTACCTGCACCATCCACCATCAGGAAATTCACCTTTGACTTTTCCTGATGAGAGAGAACATAGTCACCATGTTTTACACTGACAAATCGTAGCAGAGACATTAGATTATTTCCCGGAATAATACACCAACATCTTCCCATTTACTCAGTACAGGAAAAATGATCGGAATTCATGACATTAGTCCCAAACTACGTGATTAATAAAGATTACTAGAATGACTGCACATAACACATCTGATCAACTAATGATGGAGTAAAAGTAGCAGTGAGGTTAGGCTTATTTCTGGGGTCTGGATACTTGGAAGGAGCGCCATCTTACAAAGTGCAGACATAGAAGAGGTTTGCCTTCAAGCCTTTCTGTGTTTCTAACACGTGGTTAACATTGTGATACGGTCACAGTTTAGTTAAGTTTAGGCACCAAAACTACGTACTGTAGATAAACATTGAGCCATTATTTTAACCCAAACCATGACCTTTTCCTAAACCTAGTCAAAACATTTTGGTTAGGTTAAGGAAAAGATTTGAATTGAAATAATAAGTCAACATTGACCTCCTCGCTGCAGACTTTGTCATTCTTTATACTATGTCACCTGACTTCCTAAAGGCAAAAGGCTTTCTGGCAGAAAGCCCTGAAAGCAACATTCTGCCATGTGCACAATGACTGGATATCACATTCTTTGTGTGGCTGCAAATGGATCCCAGAGACTTACAAGAGACATCCAAAACTAACCGCAGCTATCAAGGCTGCACATAAATGCAGAGGGAAACTGGAGAGGGCATTTAATGGGGGATGATGCTAACATGCTAAACTAATGTGATATTCTGTAAGATGTTTTAACACCCAAAGCTTCTACTGTGAACCTTTCTGATATTTACAGTGCCGCGCATTGTCCAGAGAGGATTCAAGACTACGAAGGCGTTTAACATAAAATGTATAAATTGCCAATATATTTTAAGTGGGTATCTGTTGACTCGTGCAGCTATTCAGTTTCACTGATCAGTAACAGGTTATGAAATGGAAGAGGAGACTCATACTGTAGGAGTGTTTGAGCATAGCTGAACAGGCCCCGACACTTCCTCTCATTAGCTTTAATCGTGTGCATGAGGGAGTGGTGAGGGTGACCTGCTGTGAAATGAGATTTAGTGTGCTCGTGTGAGTCTAAGTTTCATCGGACTGGTGTCGCTTGTCCTCAGTGTGCCAGGGGGAGATTTAATGGGTGACTGATCCACACACACAGATTATAAGTAAATTGGCATGGTCTGGTTTGTGATTGCCTGTGGGTTACCTATTGCTGCCCTTGGCCGCTTTCTGAAATGTGGAGCGAATATGCACTGATTCAGGGTTCTGAAGCCACTTTTTAAAATCAACCTCTGGTGTGAACAGCAGTTAAGTGTCAGTGCACCAAATTGCAGCTGAATAGGACTGCAAGGAACAGTCCAACATTTTAGAAAGTATGCTTTGTTACTTAGTTTCAGACAGTCAGATGAGAGGTTTGATATCTTGCACTCTAATGTCTGTGCATTAAGTATGGAGGAGGAGCTAAGAGGCAATGAGCTTAGTTTAGCATCAAGACTGGAAGAAGGGGGAAACAACTAGCCTGGCTCTCTCCAAAGTTCAGCAATGCACCTACCAACACCTTTAAAGCTTAATAATTGTTGTTACAGTGGTTTGGCATCTGATAAGCCTTCTAACTCATGTATCTGTTACTCAAATTGGATCAGATTTTATGACTCACCAGTGACAGACCAGTGCTAAGCTAGGCTAAATGCTTCACCTCTCTACTCCGCTCCATACTTGACATGAAATTGGCATCAAACTTATAACCTAATTCTCAGAAAGAAAGTGAATGAGGATAATTCCAAAATGGAAAAGTATTCCTTTCATTTCTGCTTGTTGGACAACAGAATAACAATTTTACAGTTGGAGGTCCATGCATGTTATAAAAAATAAAACCATAAACAAATCTGAAATATATTTCTACTACACTATTGCACATTAACAGGGCGTAGCCTACACTGGCACTTTAATAAGGATATCATATCCCAACATGACTAATTCGAACAATTCTTGAACCAGTTTCACTTTGACATTTTTTGAAAAAGCAGTGAAAAAGAAAATGTCATAAAGCAGATACGTGGTCTTGTAGCTAAGGTGATATTAATCTTGATTTGCCTGATAGCTGATCAGTAGTACCAGTGTTAATATTTTACCTTTTCCATGTAGCTGTCCTCTCCCTGAGCAAGAAGTCAGCCCGCAACCAGAGTAGAGAGTTGGAAAGGAACGATCAAGGCAAGAAGAGGCAATGAAGGGAAACAAAAGAAGAAAGAACAAAGCGGATAGAAATGGTATGCGTAAATACAGAATCAGAAAAGCAGATAGATTATGAATTGTTCTTGCATAAATCACTGATCAAATACACCAGGTCAGTAGGAAAATGGAATAGCTTAAATAGAAATAAAAGAAGTACTGAAATATAGTAGCAGTATATCCAAAAGCCAAATCAGATAAAGTCAAAAATAGAATTATGGAAAAAGACAGGTGAACGTGTTAAGACCAGAGTCTATTTATATAAAGCACTAATATAGGCCTAACCTAAGTCAGTTTTCCCTGTTCTTTAGGAGCTCCCTTCCTATGTTTTTGCCACTTCCTCATTCCTTTGACCCCTTTTTGCCAGAAATATACACGTTGAGACATTTTATACTCTCCAAATATAGACTCTCTGTGTGACTGAGTTTCCCCTGAGGGAGTGAACAAGCCTTGACGGTTTCAAGTAGTGAATAGCTACAGAGCAGGGAATAGGCATCAAATTACAATCTGAGCTAAACTGCTCTGTGTAGAGGAAGGTATAAGTTTCACAACCAGCATTTCAACTAATCTGAGCAAAAAATGCCTCTGTACACTAATCATATCACTTTAAACTGGTCTGTTTGATTTCCTTTTTCCATGACCACTGGACTAGCGTCCCCTCACCAGGTCAATGAGTTTGGTGATGGGGATCTCTCTGATGGGCTTCTTCATGCGGCACAGAGTCTCCAGCGAGGTGCCAAAGCAGCTGGGCAGGTAGTTGCCAGAGATGGTAATGAAGTAGTCCTTGCCGCGGTCCAGATGGAGCACCAGAATGTCCTCTATGGAATCCTCTCCAGAGTTCAGAAGCGTGACAGAGTCTTTACTGACATACACCTCCAGATAGATCTCCAGGGTCTCACCTGCTCAGGGAGATAAGGATCACTCAGGGAGATGAGGTTAACAGGGAAACCTTCGTAGGAAGAAGAACATTGTCAGAGGGGATATCGCTGCATTGCTGATTTTAGTGTAAACTAAAGGGACATTACTTTGCAAAGAAACTAATTATAAACTACACCCAACTTTATCTGTTATTAATTGATTTGAGCACTGATCGTCCACTTTCCCCCCTGCCTTGTTCAATCATGTCCATAGAAAAGAGGTCAACAAGTGAGGAAGACACTACACCAGCACACTGAGGAAGGTATTGGCCAAAAAGTGCAACGACTTCAGGTTTAAATGCAACAATAAAAAAAAATAAAAAATAAAAAATAAAGGTGAAATATTTGAAATGACATTATTACAGCGAAAAACTTGGGACATGTAGCAGTTCTAAGTTGACCTGAAGAAATGTAACTGAATTAATAATCTCCCTTTTACATTTCATCATCAATAATCAAACACTACATGATCACAGAGCTAAAATCCAAGGTAACAAGCAAATAAAAGGAAGTTATTAAGATACAAAAGGACTTACTCGGCTCCAAGAATCCATCGCTTGGCTCGGCACGGAGCCAAGACTTGCAATACTGGGAGTCATTGAGTTTGGGGATGAAGGCAAAGTGACAGGGGACCTGCCCATCATTTTTTATCAGGAAGCGCTCCTTTTGAAGCTGCCGAAATTTCACACTCTCAAATGCAAACTGCAGGACAGGGACAGAGAGTCAAACATTAATCACAGATTCCCAGTAACTTAATCCTACAAACCTTAGGAGACATGACAATAGGCTATTCTCCTTTAGAGGTTATTAGTGAGATCAGACAGACACAGATAATGAGTGTACATGAGGACTTAATTTTTACCTCTCTCCTGCTCAGAGATACAGATGGAAGGAAATCATTCTCTATTCTGTCCATCGCCCGAACAATCTCCTCAAACACCTTTTTGTGACGCTCCTCATTCACTACTTTAACCTGTTATACAAATACAAAGGTCGTATTTATTACATCAAAGTCATACATGTTGTCAAAATTAACAGCAGAATGATGCATGTTTCAACCAAAAACCCAGTCAGTTTAGGGTTTTTCATTTGACAACATAGCTTCTTACACCGACACTGAAGAGGGAGCTGACAGGCTTGTGGTCACTGGTTTGCAGCTCCATGTGACTCCGGTATTTGAGCTGGTCAATATTGTTGCCCCTCCACAGAATTCTGTCACACCAAGCCGGGACACGGCACTTCCCACTGCAGGAAACAGTCGCAGTTTCAGAGGCAGAGTTAAGGGTCAGACTTCAGACACACATATAGTAGTGCTGACTCTGTCATATAGTAGTGCTGACTCTGTATTAGTGTAACTATAATGCCGGAAAGGGCTTCACTTCTAACCAAACCTAATAAGTATTCCAAAAAAGAAAAACTGAAACTGAGAATAAGTTAGTAATGGCAATATAAATCCTAGAGCTTATTGGTGTATTCAATCATTTAATAAATAAATAAAGATACAATAGAGGGATATGTTTTTACCTTGAGTCCCATCGATCTGTTTTGGGGTCGTACTTGTATGTGGGAATGAAGGTGATCTCTCCCTCCATGAAGTCTGTGAAGGCTCTCTTCGTCTTCCTCTGAATGTTCAGCTACACAATGAAAAGAGGCAACATTTCAATGTAATATTTGGTCAAAGAGTCAAAACAGAATCCTTCATTTTCACAAAGACCTGTGTAATAATGGTCTTTACAAAGCAGCTTCCCTTACATATTTGCCTAACCTCCATCGATCAAGAAATGTAGGATGTACAGTTTCAGTTGTGTAACACTGTCAGATCTTAAAACACAAGCACAGTCAACTCATCAAACAAGCATATTTTACTGATGGCTACTGAGCAGAAACACTTTACAGCTTAAGAGCCTCACCCGAGTGCAAACTTATTTAAGTAATACATTTACAGCTAAAGAGGGAAACTGTAGATAATTTTAGAAACAGAAGCAATGAGGGGGCATTTATTCTAGACCTAAAAATTATCACAATTATATCTAAAATGTGTGCCAATACTAAAATTGTGTTTTTAAAGGCTAAAAGTAAGTAAGTAAACATGGTGGTACATTTTCCTCCAGCTGCACAACAATGAAGTTTAGCGAAAGCACTGAGCCGGGAAACAGCCTCTTACCTGATCAACCTCCTGCAGCTTTTTTAGCTCTTTCTTAACAATGAGCTGTTTGACCTCTGCAGCATCATACAGGAACAGCCGATAGTTTAAATCCCCGAGCCAGATTACTACACTGAAACACAAAGAGAGACAGAGAGATAGCTTAAAACAGAATTACAGCAACGAGTTTGTAGTGAATACGATTGTCCTCACAAACACTAGAATTGTGGTCTGTAGCTCACGTTTGTAAAGCTACTTAAGACACTGATTAAGTTTACGTAATAAGAGCTTTGTAGAACAGAATGAATTCAGTAGAATGCTGGAAATTATTTATATGTATAATCAACAAAACTGAATATTCTGAACATGACTGAGGAACTCACTCATGCTTGACGATACTGAGAGGAGGGTAGTCCAGTAAGTGGAAGGTCATGCGGGCACATATGTCTTTATAGTCCTGGTTGCGGCGCTCAAAGTCTTCCACGTGTGCTGCTAGATGGGAGTTGACAATGCAGAAGCTAGTGTTGTGGAAAACAAACCTTATTGCCACGCCTCCTTTGTTCCCCTGAAAGAAAAAATTAAACATTAAAAGATATGGGTGTCAGTTTGACATTTGAACAGCCCTTTTTCTTAAATTTGGCAAACACGTGCAGGAATATGGTCTATGTAGCATGTAAACTGAACAGAACCCCCGCCCACCTCACTATTTTCAGCCTTGTTAGCTAGTTAGCATATTTCAATGATATTTGGTGGAGAGTTAGACCAAAGTGATTCATGTTTGGTGTGGATCTAGATCCGGCTGCAGATTCAGCAACTTTAAAAAGTATTTCTTCACACTGAAGGATACAGCATTTGCAAACATAAATTTATCATGAGCTACTGCAAATGAATGAAGAAAAAAAAGAAGAAGAAAACATGGCACATTTAACCCACAGTTGTCTATCACTATGTGTATTTTGAGGCAGTTGGTTCAAGTTTAGTGTGAACAAACCATTTTTCCCATGATTCCCGTCCCCACGTGCTCTGCAGCCACTTCTTTTATGTAATGCTTGAGTGACTTTTTGACAAAGATCACGAGCATCATCCCAACGAGTCGTATGATCTGAACCTGTACACAAAAAAAAAAAAAAAAATATTTAAATAAAGCAAGTCAGTACCTTTACTGATTCATCAACATGGCAGGACCCAGTTGTCCAATATATTAATTAATGCTAAATGGCTGCATTTACATAGGTCTGAACATTGGAAGCAATTGGGGTTCAGTGTCTTGCCCAAGGACACTTACACATGCGGACTAGATGAGTGTGGGTATCAAACCGCTAACCCTGTGATTAATAGATGCCCTACCCTACGTCCTGAGGCACAGCCACTCAATTCATCTTTCAGAAGGTCTTGCCTCTACTCACCCTCTTGTACTTGGCTTTTGGGTGCAAGCTCCTCTCCACAGCTTCCACCCACAGCTGCTCCTTGGACGAGTCCATGTAGAAGAAAGCTTCAGTGCTGAGGTCCAATTCTTGAAAACTAGAGCCGCAAACCAAGTCACCATATAGGATGTTATTGAAGCAAGACCAGAGGAGGATCTGTATCACGTAATGTTCAGAAAATAACTGCATGATAAATTCTCACTGACCCCAGAGCATAAATATCAGGAGCTTCTGTGTCACAGCGGAGCCACGGCTCAAGGCTGCTGTCTGGAGACTGGCCGTTCACATTCCACGTACCTGTAAAAAACCTACAGAAACACGAAGCAGTATTTATGTACAGTGTCTTTAATGTGTGCAGGAGCAGCATTTCTTTATTTTTACATTTCTATGTCAAGACAACAAAACTGAGGATATACAAAATACAAAAGATCCTCTCACCTGAAGGTCTCGATGTCCACATACTCGCTCTCCTTCTTACCCAGGCGGTGTTTGATGAGGTATTCTCTTTGTCCTGCCTGGCTGGATAACATGGCCTGTCTCATGCTGTTGGTGGTGGGGCTGTCACACCAAGACACTGGCCTGTCCACGTGGTCAAACCCTGACCTAAAACTACTAGAATGGAAAAAGGATGTATTATTTTACACCGTCAATATTTCGGACAGACTCCACTTTGTGATACTGAGACTCCTGGACTACAGCTACAAAATCAAAATCGACTGAACAGACAAAAAGTAAATTCAGCCATGAGGTACCAGTTTCCAGTGTTTCCAATAAACCTCACATGGTGTCATGAAAGGTCAACTTACTCTGGTTTGGTGTTAGTGATGAAGGAGTTGTCTTTGGCCTGTTCGGAGACAGCTCTGTCTTTAGGAACTGGTGGAGGAGGCAGAGGATTGGACGGGATGTAGGAGACAGCTCTGCCTTTAGGAACTGGTGGAGGAGGCAGAGGATTGGACGGGGCGTAGGAGGCTTTGCGAGGAGGCAAAGGGGGAACAGGAGGAGGCTCCCTACAGGCCACTATGCGATTTTGGTGGTTCTTCTTTTCCTCCACTCTGAGAGCGTGATTGAAGGTCTCCTCAAAGCCAAAGTCTGAGGAGAGCGATTGAACTGGACCTTCAGAAAGAGTAAGTTCAAAAACAGAGGATTCAGTCCAACACCAACAGAAACCTGTTAACTGTTGGGTATTTTCTAAATACACAGTTTACTACCTGTGTTAGTCTGATTTGTTGACATGCTGTTGTTGAGGTTGGTAGGCAGTGCACTGGTAGATTTCGGGGGGTTGACTCCAGAGCCCACAGAATTTGCAGTCTTGTTTGCTCTTTGAGGTGGGATGGGGCCTGGACCTCTCAAGGGTGTAAGTGGCTCCATCGCTTTGGGTTTTGTGAGCTTGGAATCAACTGAGAAAACAGTTTTGTGAGAAGGAGGCAAACAATGATCCAGGCTCAACAAAAGCTTCCTCAAGAAGCATCTTTCCAGGAAGCTGTGTAAAAAATAAACAGTGCTACAGCTTGCTCGATATAGAGGCCAACATGCCTTGTTAAACATTTGACTGAAGTAAATTCACATCCTGTTTCAACTGACCTCACTGAGTGTGAATGTGAACATATAAAAATGAACACCCAGAAGATCAATGTTGACATTACAGGAAGTAGAGGACAGCAGCTAATGAGTGGCTTGTGGATAACAAGATTGACGAGGGCACAGTTTCACTGTAGTACTAGTGACTACTACTACAGGAGGTTACAATTATTAGCTAGTGAATGAAAGCAAACGATAGCGGTAGCACTGAAACTGGTTGAACTGGTTCAGAGTATAAAGATAAGTTCAACTCACTACCATGGTCACACACCACCAGGCTGTTGGTTAGTGAAGTGGCAACCAAAACAATTCTTAGACTTTATATACTTATTACAGTAATAAAGAACCTTTGTGGAGTACTTCTACAGTGTAATACACAGTGTCAACAACATCTTCATATTTGTTTTGTGGAGCTAGAAGATATCTCCCTCTGTAATTATTAATCCAGAGGAGATTTTTACCAATGTCTGTCATCCACAACTGCATGTGTGATGCATGATTGCCTTGCCTCCCTACTAATGAAATCTCTAATGCCATCCATAGGATACAGAACAGCTATAAGCATGTCATCACAATCCTATCCTATCATTTGAAGTGGTGGTAATTTTCCAACACCAAACACAAAATGGAGATTATATATATATATATATATATATATATACACATATACACACACACACACACACACACACTATATATGGAGCGCTGCAACAAAAGAATTGTGAACCATCAGTAATAAGGTTTCCAAAAAAAAGCACCTCAATTCTTTAACTCAAATTAAAATATCCATATAGTTGTGTTAAACAACCGGCAGTTGTGCAGAAACGCAATTATTTTTTTATTTCTGGCAGTGCACACACACACACACACACAAGCAATGTCAGACCACTAAAATAAATTGAAAACTCAACACTCTTCTCCAATATATAATATATGTTCCTTATTGTGAATGGTGGCATATTTTAGACTGCAGATGAGTCATCACATATTCCAGCCTGCGACTTTCCAATGCAATTGCTTTTAAGGTCAACAGAATATATCAAATACATACAAATAGATTTTAAACAATATGCCTAAAAAAGAACAGTCAGAACACACAAAAAAGCAATTTCCTTGCCCAGTGCATCATATTTCATATGTCTTTTCCTCAACTCAAAAAATTAAATAAAATACCCTCTGCTTTGCAGATATTTTGTCAGTGCACACAGGTCCTTGCACTCACCGCCATTGATATGTTGTAATTTGGGGGAATAGAAAAATAGAAGCAGTGAGGGGGCAAGTTATGAAAGCTTGCTCAGTATGAGTGACATGGCTAAACCATAAATTTAAGAATGAAAGCGTAATGACATAAGCTTTAGTCCTTTCTGGCCGCATTCAGAGGTGTGCTGGTGGATCCGAGTCTTTCCACCGGTGTGTTGGTGGCAAGGATACACAGGAAATCAGCGAGAAGTGTAATCCACTCTCAGTGAATAAATGTTAGATGAGTGATTAAATAATGAATCACCCAAATGCTTCAGACTACTGAGACTGTGGAGGCTTACCTTGTTGCTGAGCACTCTTCACCTGTGCAAAGAAAGTCAGAGTGCGATCATCATCCTGAAATTCCAACAGCAGCTCTGGGACCTTTTCTCCTTTGATTCGTATCCTGACACATGCTTGAAAGGGGGTACAGAGAACACACACACTTACACACATGCTGGACACCTTGAGACTTTGCAAACACATTAGAAATGCAGACTGCCTACAAAACAAATCAAAGTGATTTAATAGTGAGACAACTTTCAGAGAGCCCTGGTAACTCATGACCAGCGTCTGCTGCTAAATAAAGGACGTAGACATTTAGCTGAAGGCATGGTCTAAAAATGTAGTGCTGCTGGATAGTGGCTGTGTTGCAATAAATGCCATGTTTTCACGCTCCTTTATTCCCACAATAAATTATTTTTTCCAGCTTTCATGAAGGACAAAAACAACATATTTTCTACATAATCTGTTTGAAAACAAAGCAGAGAAGGGAAATAGTTTAAGCTGAAGAAAGATTTGTATTACAAAGTACTTACAATCTACTGAGAAGTTAATAAGAAGCGCCTCTTCAGCCTCTGAAACGAAAGAGAAAAAAAGAGTTTAAACGGTGCCCATGCAGTTCAAAGGTCTGTTGTGGGAGTAAACTAGTGGTGTTATAAATTAACAACAGGCTCTCGTTGTTGTGTGTCGATTTCTAAAGTTTTTTTACCAAGTTCAAAAGGAATTCATCCCTGGATTTCCACTTTTATGACGTGACCCTGCTTAAACAGTAACACTACTGTGCACAGTGGGTTAAAGAATGTGAGGTCTAACATCTTACAGAAGAACACAAAGAAAATAAGAATAGTTTGTAGCAGTTGGCGACTTAAAATATCATGAGTATTTGATTATACTTAGCATATCCAAAACAGTTAATTCTGTGAATTTCATATTGAGAACAAAAACAAAAAGTCACGTACCGCGCACAATTTCAAAATGACCATTGATGGGTATAGACAGCTGAGCCACTGGATGAGACACAACAGCATCAGGGGTGGCCAAAACGCGCAATCTGCATGAGAATACCAGTTCTTTGATGTTTGAATATCATTTAAGATTTTCAATAAAATCATTTAAACACAAAGACATGCATACAAGCTGCAGTAATTTCTCTTCTCTCATAACTGCCAGTCTCTTAAAATTGTGTTTCATGCACAGCATTCACTATGAAGAAATTAGAATAAGTGAGATGCAACATGGGTAAGTGATTAAAATGTGTATTTAAGATTTACAAAAATCTAAAATGCACATGCACACATGCAAAAGTCTCCTTTAGTCTAATTTGCAGTCTAGTTGCTTTAGTTGAATACGCAAACAATGACACAAAGGCAACTAACAAGCATTCTGTCAAGATTTGTTGACAAATGTCCACTGTAGCAACCTGGAGCACTTTCAGAGGACGTAAAGTGCAGCTCACTAAATTGTCAATATAAGCAATTTCAAATCTGTGATGTGGGTTAATATAGGTCATCCAACAGCCAGGGTCAGAGCAGCATGCTAGGCACTTCCCACCACTTCACGCGAAGTCTGAATACTGTTGAAGAGAGGGAAATGATTCAGCCCTGCTGGACTAAATGTGTCAGAGGGACTCGCAGTTCCCCTGAATCAGCACGGGGCCCTCTGATGTCGTAAGCTACATGACAATCAACAACAGACAACATTCCCTCAACACCGTACAATAAAGCAGCCCTGAATTAAACACAAATGTTGTGGTGAACCTCATGATGTCCATTTTAAGTGGGACTGTCAGGCATGTTGCTTCAACACAATTTATTTTTGAGGCTATTGTTTCTATTATCTGTCGTATCTGAACCTCTGTAAGCCGACGTATATCCACCTTTAAAAATCGTTTTAAAATAGTTTACAGGTTTATTTATGTTATAATATCTGTACAGCAACTGGTCTCCATGACTCCCTGTCAGGAGCGGAGTTTAGTGTGTGTGGCTTTCACGCAGTCAGCTGAGGATGGAACTTGTGTGCCCATGTGAGTCTCATTACAGTTCAAGATTAAGTGGAGGAAGTCTGGATAATGGGCAGTGAGCTGGCTGCTAATGGGCTTCTCTTTCATGCTAGTGCAAGCTACACCCTGCTACAAAACACAAACAACACTGATGGTTTAAACACACCCACTGCCATCACCCAAAACATCCCCTTTCACAAAACAAACAGTGAAGCTGCCAAGACCCGGGTTACCATCCTGCTAATGTAACACTGAACCAAAACACTACATCTGCATGGGCAGCACCGTCCTGTGCCTCTGAAGAAGAGATCAATGATGAGTCAGTGATCCATGCTGCACAAACATATTTCAGCTGGGCTCTCATGACACCTGACACTGAAACGGTTTGTGGCTGTAACTTCAACTGAAAGTGCTAAACATTGCAGTTTTGTAATTTGTCTTATAGTACACCTGACCGGTCTGACCTACCCACACAGACTGCCTCCATCACTTTAATGCTTATGTAATGCCATTCATAGGCAAGACAGCCAACCCTGAAACACCATAATCAAACTGTACAATATAAATCATTTTGTCTATTACTCAGTGTGACTCTATCATGGCACACACCTTTTTGATACAACAGATTGTAGTTTGAACCATCTTGAAATAGGCTCATTTGCATGATAAAAGCCATATCTGGCCTATGAAGCAGCGCCGCTGTTCCGTACACGTCAATAAAAGGCAACAGAATACATAAAAACAGCTCCCACATAACGAGACCTGCCCGGAGGAGTAGGCCAGGCGCTTCAGGTGTACCACAGCATGTATCTACCTAAAATCAGAATAAAGCAAAAGCTAAAAAAAGGAGGGCGGCACCTGCTTCAAAACGCAAACCCAACCTGTGACAGCTCGCTAGATTTACTCGGTGCCTGACAAAGAAGTGCATACATTTTCAGCCACCAGGTTTCTAGGATACTTACATAAACTCTCCACTGCGCTCAATTAGTGACAGTAGTCTGGGCTCCCTCGGGCCAGCCCTCAGCTCCTGACCTCTTAGAGTGTGAACATCACAATCAAGGAATTATTTTCGCCTGCGGATGAGAAGGGCGCTTGGGCACAACACAAGCGCGGTGTTGTTACTTTACTTAGCCGCAGACAGGACCTGGCTTCCATTCGAAGCTTGTACGTTAGTAAGCGTGCGGTTAGACTAACAGTAAGAGAGCCCCGTTAGAAGAAGCCGTGCTTATTAGGAGGCAAAGCAATGTGACAAATTACAAGTCATAAGGAACTGAGAAAAAAAAATAATTGGAGAAAGCAAGTTCAGCGGCTGAGGTGGTTAGCGGTAGCAAATGTAACTTAAACTAAAGCATGGCTACGGTTTTCCTGTTCAATGACAAGAGGGTTTAATTCGTTAGTTGGGACTGGTCATATAGGTATGTTAGTGGTGAACTGATTTAAAAGTCAAGCGTAGATTTAAAAGAACCAGGTAGACAAACTCACACCAGTCAACCAGCTAGTGACTAAACTACAGTTACAAGTCAGCCGACTTGCTAACGTTAGCTGGCGTTAGCTAGGTACCTGATAACGTTATTCAGTACGGCTAACGTTAGCCAACGAACTGAAACACACACACACACACAAAGGTTGTGACTTAATTCAAAAAAGGATATTGCCAAGCACTCCTCGTCGCATATCCCAAAAGAGGACTCCATCCTTACCGATAAAAAATAAATAGCGATTGATCCTTAGCTAGCGACTTTGTATTGAATCAGTCCAGGCACGGACAGAGAAAGTTAAATCCCCACCCGGTGCGGCGGCCTTCCGGGGTGACAGCTGTTCGGCGGGTTGTTGCTAATGCTAACCGCTTGTAAGCTTGTTAGCCAGATGTTGTTGTTGCTTGGATGGGGTCACAAATATTCAACCGAGTCGATAGCTCAACGTATCCTGGTTAGAGTACGCCATTCTGTCAAAAACCTTGAAATATCCGGCTTGTCTTCTGATCAGGGACCAGGCTGGTCGGACCACATTACAGGCGGTTAGTTGCAGCTGTAGCTAGTTACGCTACAGTGGAGAGAGTTAGCTATGTGGTCTCCCTCCTTCTTCGGTCCCTCTCCCTGCTTAGTTATTCGTAGATTCGCTTCATCCTCCTGGTTTTTAGCGGCAGTTGGCAACAAGTATGAGGCACATAACGCCACCTTCTGCCGCGGAGTAATGACCGGAGGCCTGTGGACAAATAACATCAAAGAGATGCTGCAGCATCATGTGGTAAAGTCATAATCGTTTTCATATCAAACTCGCAAAACACTCTTCTTTGGGAGTTTGGCATTTGCCTTGCTTATACTTATATACACCCAATATACATCTCCAGAGCTTTATTTTAATTTTATTTTTTTGAGGAGGCTTTAACAGCAGGTTTCAACATTTTTACATGACGTGAACCAAAACAAACAAGGGCAGAAATTGAGTTAATTCGACTGAGGCTGAATCTTTGGCCTCTGTTATTTTCTAAAATACGATTACATTTGAAATCAATTTTCTGAACAAATCACCTGATGTTAATATAATATAATGATTGTAATTAACCTAGTACATTAAGATTTTATTTATTTCACTCTTTATTATCTAGAGTCCAGTGGTGGAATGTAACTTTAGTACTGTAATTAAATACAAATTCAAGGTACTTCTGGTAGATTCAAGATTTTTTGCACCTCAGAGGCAAATATTGTACTTTTTACTCCACTACATTTGTCTTGACAGCTTTTCAGATTATAAAAATAAAATCTTTAAGCTGATTAACTGTTTACTGATTGATAACTTGATCATCTTAAGCAGCTTTCACATGTGCAAGATGATTTTAATACTCTGTAATAAACTGAAAGGGCACAAATGGCCTGCTGAAATTAACAAAAAACACCCATCAATATAAATAATGATGACATTTGTTTAGAAAATGGTCAACTGTAATGCAAAGTATTTATGCAAATTCTGTATATACTACATAGAAAAATAGAGGGGAGCTAAAACATGCTAAAACACCTGTATGATCTCCTTTAAATTTGATCTACACCAATGATAAGAAATGTACATGCAACCCTAGCCTGGAGTCTACAGGCATCAGTGCACATACCCAATATTTTTTCAATGATCTCCAGAGTTGTTTAAGAGCACGTTTTGAGGCCTGTAGGTGGGGCCAGTGTACCATCCACCTGCAGGTAAGGAGGGGCCTGGGCTCAGAGGCCAGTCAAAGTCTGCTGCATACAACAAAACCTGTGAATTTTAAGTCTTACTCTCACCATGTGTATAGTCTGAGATCATGATGTGATCTGTTGACCCTCGACCCACCAGAAGACACTGAGGCACTAAAAAGAAAATTTGAGATTTTTACATGATGCAGCAAACCATGTCAGTCACAAGCAGTAACATCCGGTTCGTCACGTATCGCAAGTGAAGGACACCCGCAGGTGTTTCCTGGTGCTTACGGGAATGAAGGGTCCCCTAAGGTTTGAGTATCGGCCAGCACTGAGCAGTTCGCTCTTCCATGACACCGGCGTGTACCTTCCTCAAAGGCAAAGGTGACAAGCACTCTGGAATAAATTAATTAAGTTTAGTAAAATTAGTAACTGTAGTCACTTAATATTTTACCATTATGCTCTGGTCTCAAATCTCAGCTTTGATTAGCAACAAACTAATGATGTGCATGTCTCCTTCAGAAGCATGAGCCGTGTGGTTCTTCAGGATGGTGTGAAGATATACTTAAAAAAGAACACAAGGTGATGCTAATTTCACTGTTATGTTTCTGCTGACTGTGAGAGGTCCTTTTTAAGTTAGTTAATATATACAGATGGAATGAAATGAATAGTACATCTTATAGCAAATCAGCAGGCATGAATAGTCAACAGTATGATGCTATTTAAAACAAAAAAATTACATCTCATCTCAGACACTGGTTGAATATGTCCCTTTCATCTCATTTAAATACACAAATAAGTATAGCTCATGTTTCACTTACGTCAGTAATAAAACAAGAGTTTCAGATTTGATCTGTGATTTAAGACAATTATTTACCCTTGTTAATTGCTATATAATACATAATTTAGATCTCTTTCCATAATTGGTAAGTCAATAGTGTGACTCATCAGATGCTTTTTTCAGTCTTTTTAGCAGCTCAGCCCTGGTTGTTGACTGGGTTGTGTCCCATTCACTGGGTGTAGCTCTCCAAAACAATATTTGGGCTATATGACAAATGCAACATGCAACCATACAAGACACTGACACACAGAAGTGAAGTCTGTCCCATCCCATGTGTGCTTCCTGAACTTGGCCTCCTGTGTGTGTGTGTGTGTGCGTGTGTGTGCGTGTGTGTGTGTGTGTGTGTGCGCGCGCGTACCAGTCACTCGCTCACAATGAACTATTATTGGGCCCCTCAGAGCCTGCAGCTGCTGCAATAAATGTTAATCTCTGTCGAAGTCAGATAGAGAGGTACACCGCTTTCAATCAAATCACACACCAATCATACTTCATCAATAATTATTAATAATGTACATATTATTTATAATGGTGTCCATAACTACTCTGCTGATTATTGCATGAGACTATTATAAAGCAGACACAAATGCAAGCTGTCAAATGCATTTTATTTAACAAGCAAGTGAAGTACACATCAGCTGTTCAATCAGTTCTCCCAGTGATCAATGTCTCCGTCATATTGCACAGGACAGCCTCTTGCACATTTGATTAAAAATCTCCTGGTAACATTTTTAGCAGTGTATTGACAGTCGGGATACTTGGTTCTTTGGTTTTTCAGTGTGCAGACAACAATGTCAATGGGTTTAAGTGCTTGTCACCATATTACTCTCCTGCATGCCCACAGATGAATTTGACTGTGTTGCTGTTCGGCTGAAAGTGTTGATCTTCTTACACTTGCTTTTGTTGATATGTCATGCTTGCATCACATCATCACCCATATTTGCACTCATCTGCTCATTAATATGCTGATTTCTGAACTTCTTAAATTGAACATTGATTTTGCATCCTGAGTGAGCAGCACCAGCAACAAACAGGAAAACTGGATCATCATGACTCCCTGATGAAGAAAAGACAGGAAAAATAGAACATTTAGGACAATGGTTGGTAGCTAGTGGCATGGATCTGTGGATGGCAATGTCTGTGTGATGGTCCACCACTTTAGTCCACACTGAAAAATCTTGACAACTATTCAAGTAAAGTATAGTCACAGAGACTGCTCAGTGATGATGTCTAAAAACGGTTGAATCTTTTATAGAGTTTGGTTACGTGGCGTGTGAAGTCCCCTCCTTCACAAGTTCTATACATAGAAAAATCATACATTACCACAATCTATGTCACTAACACTAACCTCATTCTGCCTGCGTACACTAATGCCCAGCATCCTTGCTGCTACACCACTACCTTCTTAAACCAAATGTAACTCCCTCCACCTCCCCAGCTGCTTCATCTATTAGCATTTAAATATAAGTGAATTCTGAATGCTTCGTTTAAAATATCTTCAATCAAATGTGTCTCTTAGGTTCTGCCAGGCGGTGAAATGCTTTTACCTTTTATTTAGGGGTAAATATGATAGTGAAGACTAATGGTGACACTAAAGAGTGTGCAGATTAATTCCTATTGGGCCATCTATGCTAATCTATGCTAATCTATATATTTATTTCTCTCTCTACCCAACCGGTCGAGGCAGATGACTGCCCACCCAGAGCCTGGTTCTGCTGGAGGTTTCTGCCTGTTAAAAGGCAGTTTTTCCTCGCCTTGCCTAGCGCTGCTCAAGGTGGAATTGTTGGGTCTATACATATAGAGTTGGTCTAGACTTGCTCTATATTAACAAGTGCTATGAGATATTAAATATTCTGTCTGTTCTGTAATTTTAGACTTATTTTTTAGTGTCCAGGGCAAACCTTTATTGGGCTAAACATCATTAAGCATTAATCTCCAGATGTACTTAGCAATAATGTTTATTTGTATAGGGACAAGCATGTAGTGTAAACCAATGCCACA
This sequence comes from Gadopsis marmoratus, assembly GCA_036023855.1. Taxonomy (NCBI): domain Eukaryota; kingdom Metazoa; phylum Chordata; class Actinopteri; order Centrarchiformes; family Percichthyidae; genus Gadopsis; species Gadopsis marmoratus. The sequence goes on from JAVQJF010002737.1 coordinate 128,947, forward strand.
CTCCACAACATTAATAGCCTAAGCTAATTTGCAATGCCCGTCCCTAGATAGGAATTGATTAAAGAATTGATTCTTTGGCCACTTGGAGGCAGCAAAAATCAGGCTGTGAAAACAAAACTCAATTTATAAAGTTCATCTGAGATCTAAAGTGAATAAAGATAATTAAATTCAAATCAATTCAGTTTTATTTATATAGCCAAAAATCATGACAATGTTACCTCTGTTCACCTTTCATATAGAGATCTAGACTGTACTCTTTATAATATTCCAGGAAGGGATCCACAAGGAGCGCCACGAGCTTTACGCTCAGAGGCGCTACCTCACTCTGAGGCCAATCGTCCACGTCCTCATCCCTGGGTTAACCGAGCACCAGCGCTGTCACAGCTCCTGTTTACACACTCGCTGCTTCAAAATTAATTATGTCTTAATAATGTCAATGATGCAACAATAACACAAACCAGTGACATTGAAAGACCTTGCTTTTTAAGTGAGAACTGGTGATGTCACCTGTGACGACCGACGACAGAAGTGTCTGAAACAAAAGCTATCTTTGTTTTGTCTGAACATATCATTGTTACTGTAATGTCATCCATCACCTTTTATATCCAAGAGTCAAAACAACGCAAGTGTTTATTTAATGCTTTGGGAGTATCTAGTCCTACTCTTGTGAAGATCCAAGTTCGGGACCCTGATTCTGTTCTTTCAGCATGAGTTGCACCAGCTGTTTGAAATGCAGGATGTGCACAAATAATTAAGGGATGCTTAAAGTCTCTCCGAAGCTTCCTTTGGGAACCATTCACATCACAGCTGAGAAATAGCTGGTCAGCATTTTGACTTTCTCCTGAAAAGGCAATTAAATTGATGTCAAAAACAAAGCGCTTACGTGAGAAATCAGGGGCTGAATATGCAGTACGTATCCGCAGGGCCAAAAGAGGCAGAAGAACTCCATGGCACTGAAATTGTGCGTACCTTTCATGACAGACCCGGGTTTTGTTGCAATGAGTTGTTGTTGACTGACCATCAGTGGGTCAATTGTGTTGACGAGAAACAGCCACCCCCCTTGAGAAATAAAGAAATCTTTGTACAGAGCTGACAAATAACCTCCAGTGTCACTTTGGCAGAGCCTGTGATAATGTTATGTGTGTGTGGATGCATGTACATTTTAATTTATATTCTTATTATCTAATGCTTATTTGGTAGACAGGTGTAAAGGAGAATTAATGCAAATGAAAGAAGCAAACGTGATAACACAAGTTGTTTTTTTTAAAGGCAACATTTTAGTAATAGGCTTTGGTTTGGCATTACACTCATAATGTATACTGGAGCCACAATCTGCAAAAACCTGCGATGTGACTGTAACCCAGGTCTCCTCTTTGATTTGATTGGTTGTTGCAGCTCGTGGCTCGAATATAAGGACAACGTTGTTAGATTACAGGATCCATACCACCTTAAAGCTTGTTTTTTAAGTTCGAAGCTAAGGAATTGCTCAGGAAGCTATTAGCTTAGCTGAGGTTTGAAGCAGGGGGAAACAGTTTGCCAGGCTCTTTCCAAATTTCAAAAATATAACAACACCTCTAAGGCTCACCAATTAAGATGTTGAATCTCATTTGTTTAATCCATACACAAAGACACAATGTAAAAATGACAATTGGCCTTCCTCAAAGCAAATGTTGAACTATTTCTTTAATGCTTGACGCAGTTCCATTACAGACCTGCAGAGGCTCAATGGCATGTTAATATTTTGTTTACAGGATAACATCTTTAACATCTTGACCTTACGTGTGTGTGTGTGTGTGTGTGTGTGTGTGTGTGTGTTGGCAAATCAAGGCTTATTCTCTTGGGCTGTGTTGTCAACATTGAGGGTCCTGTTTATGGAGATAAGGCACTTGTTCCAAGGAGGTCACTTCCAGCTGCTGTGTGTGTCTAAAAGAGATACGTGTCTCTCTTCATGAGATGGGGCTCTTTTTGTCTGCGAAAGAGGAAATGAATGGTCACTGGCGAATAAAACAAATTTCCACTTCTGCCAGTTTTTTTCCAGGAATACTCAAGAAATCTCAACTGTTGAATGTCCTCTCTGCGTAGCCAGAATGAATTAGTTTCAGTTTACGATAAAGGCTGCGATTTTAACCTCAATTTCCCTTTTACACATCCTTTCTTTCCCAACCCTGTGTGACAGCTGTTGTCATACCAACCAAACACTGATAGAATAATACATGTGAAGTCATTCACCAGTGCTGAGGACATTATCAGTGACTGCAGCCACTGGTAAATCAAAAGTGAATGTCTGACTGGCAGTCCAGTCATTTATCACACAAGCTCCAATAAACACTCCCTCCATGTGCAGCGAAGTGGACAATAAGGGAGGCTGACATTTAAAAGGAGAAGCTCAAATTTTAATGATGTGTGGGAGTAGGAGTGACACTCCCACCTCATATTCCAGTGAAATTCCATTCACCTCCCATAGGAAGTGTCAATAAAGTGACTTTTCCTTAAATCTTTCTCCTCTGGTTGTTTTGGAGGAGGGTTTGTACCACTGTGTGGAAAGGGAGATTATTGTTTCAGAAGGTTGGAGAATTTCAGGTCATAACCTCCCTGAATATTTTCTAGACATTTAAAAGGAAAGAGAAAAAATTAGGCTGTTTTATTTTTCTGTTTTTTCTCTGCTTCTACATGTCCTGTGGTGGTTGAATGTTATTTATCAAATATCAAGGATTTCTCTGGAATTTCAATGTGATGGGTTTGTTTTAAATGGCACAGAGCTATATTAAACAAAGTACATGGAACAGAGCCTTTTAACTTCTCCTTGTCATGCATTTCATAATCCTGCCCATGTTGTTCATCTTATTTCATTAGGGAAGTCTACACCACGGCATGGAGTTTTTGTCATAACATTTCCCTTCCCCTAGTTACTGTAAGTGGTACCATATTACAAGAAACACCCATGCTGAACTGAACTGAGTCACATTCACTAAGTTATTTACCAAGACAGCTTATTTTATGATTGCTAAATACCACCTCAACTCATGCAAAACAAGTCAGCAATCAAAAGTAGCCTTCACCTCCTTTCTATTCATGCCCAAAGTACTGAGGGGATTCCCTTCACCGTGATGCAGTACTCAGAATACCTCTAAAATATCCTGTCATTATTTGAAAGAATGGTGACTTCACCTCTTCTGTGGTACGATAGAGTAACAAACATTATATGCACTACTCAATTCTCATTCTGTAGGAATATACAGATCTTTTAGTTATGTAAAAGTAGCAATGCCACAATGTAAACTACAAAGTAGAAGTCCTGCATTTAATCCTTTACTAGGTAAAAAAAGGTATAATCACTATGCAGAATTAGTCAAGTCAATGTTATATTATTATTTATTCTGTTATTGGGTTATTATTAGTGATGCATTAACCTGTAGGCAGCATTTTAATGTCAAAGCTAAATTAACCCATTTCAAAATCTAGATAAAGGTCAAATTTATTGTCATTCTCTCCATATGCAGTACTCAGTATACAGCTGGTGTACACAACTATGAAAAACTAAACAAAAAATACATATTAAGTGGCATACCATAGTAAATTAATTATAGGATACTAGTTGTGCAAAAAAAGTACTATGAGTTATAATAGCAGTCTCACATAATAACGATGTTCATCATTTGTATATACTGTATAAATGAAAAAAAAGATAAAATATTGAATATGTATGCGGTATGGATAATGAATGAACGAATGAATAAAAGTCTACAGCCATGCTAACGGCTCTGTGAGTCTGAACTCAGGCATCGCAGTGCTTTGAGCTAAATAATAATGTCAGCTTGCTAACATGCTCACATTGTCGATGCTAACCGGATGTTTAAGCAGGTATAATGTTTAGTGTTCACCATCATGGGTTTAAGCGTGTTAATATGCTAATTTAGCACAGCACACAAAGCACAGCTGAGTTGGGAATGTCATTAATTTAGCAAATACTTGGGTGTAAACCAAAGTATTGGACAAAATAAAATGTTGACCTGATGATGGCGCTAGGTGAATTGTCAGAGGATCAAAATTTCAAAATTTCATGGCATTCCATCCAATTGTTTTTCATATATTTCAGTCGGTGATGTTGCCACAGAGCCACACTGCTAGTGTGACCTCTATGATTCTGTTAAATTAATTTCCCGGAGCTGGTCAGGTTTGTGGTAACAGCAGATTTATTCCACATTTGCATCTGACAAAGGACAATATTGTAGAATGGTCAGCTCTTGTGGACAACAGTGCATACTCTGTCTAGAAAGACAGCATCATGTTAATGTTAGCTAGCTACAGTATATACTGGTGAGATTTTTATACCAGGAAATTAAACACGTAAAAAACAAATGGTTAACTTAATAAAAACATGTCGAATGTGATCTAAGACAAATAATATGCAACCAAATAAAGCCAGCTCAATGTTTATGTGCTATTCTAGTTAAGTAACATTATTTTATCCATAGACATTACACACGTTACCTAGTCGCAAATCCTTCGTTCCGTTGAGGATTACCCATAATCCTTTGCTATCGCTACTCAATGCAGGCACAATGTACCACAGTAGGTGGCATAGTTGTCCCATTAAGTAGGATTTAACCTGAACCTTTTCAACTATGTTACACTAACATGTCTAAAAGTACATGTGGCAATTAAAAAATGATTTCAAAAACTGCATTTTTAAAGAATCACATTTATGCATTAATTAATTAATCTGCAAAGTAACTAACTATAGTATATGTTTAGCTTACTATAGTAAATGTAATGGAGTAAAAAGTACAATATTTCCTTTTAGTGTAATGTAGTGAAGTTGAAGTATACAACATTCAATCAACCGTGCTTTTACCATCAGGGCCCCTCGACTCTGGAACGACCTGCCTGACGAGATAAGGCTCGCAGAATCAGTGACCTTTTTTAAATCACTTCTTAAAACCCATTTGTATAGACTTGCTTTAATGTGATGTCGTCTTTATATTGTATTTATATTGTCTTTTTATCGCTTTTATTAGTTTGAGTTCTTTTATGTTTTTTGAATTAATCTTTTATCTTGCTTTGGTTTGCTTCTATATTTTAATGCTGTCTGTTTTATTGCTTTCTGAGTATCCTGTTTTTACCTTCTCTGTCAAAGCACATCATATATACACCACGTGTATATATATAAAGTTTTTCAATAGGTATTTATAATAAACAAACTATGGTACTGTGAACCACACTCTCAAGACTTCTCAATTTTCTTGCTCCCATTGTTGTCATTGCTCGTGTAGCTGAGGTCATGTCCTTTACAGAGAGAGAGAGAGAGAGAGAAAAAAGCAAGAATTAGAACATAGACCAACCAGTAGGTGAATTCATTACATGGGTATACATCAGCAGCATGTATAAATAATAAGCATGGGTGTCATTTTGGCAGGGGAAAAAATCAGGCTGATGTTCATTGAAAAGAAACAACTGTACAGGAGACACACATGAGATTGAGAGGTAGCAAGGAGTCTGGATGAATTAGCTCATGTTATCAACTCCACTTTGCTAATTTAGCTAGCTAGCCATTCGTCTGCGTTACATCTTATACATCAATGACACATTAGAAAATAATCTAATGTCAAAGACCAAAATAAATAAGTATGACTTTTAAACCATATGTTCAGGTAGTTCTTACATTCCTGTAGCCAAAGCAAATGTATTATAAGTTATTCAGTCAACCTGAAGTGAGACTTAATGCCTTAAAGTTAGATTAGATGTCTCTATGTTTTCCAGTGAGTATTTTGTAGTAAGTACAGCCTTCCTGTTAAAAGTGCGCCTGATCTGTTATTTCTTCCACGTCTAAAAGTGTTGGAATGTGAGTGACCCAAATGAATTGTCTGAATTTGTGTGAGTCACAAGGTTCCTGTGTCTTGCAATATGTGGAGGGTCCTATTTTAAGCTCTGGGTATATAAGAGTGTGTACCCCGCCCATCTCTCTGGATCCTCCCTCTCCCCTGACTTACAAAGTATGTTCAGAGCGATAGCCTCCAGCGAGCCCTCAGACGAAACACATCCAGCTGTGAGGTGTAGCATTTTCTCCTGAGAGCCACGACCACAGACACTTGAGACCAGAGTTGTTCGAGAGCACTGTTATCAGCTTTCTCTCTCCGGCGCTGTGGATCTTTGGGGTGTAAAAACCCCACTGACTTAAGCTGAAACTTTGACTAGGGAGCAAATACTTCTTAAAGAAAGTCAGTTAAACGTTTTTGGGGACGACATGGCACTTCGGCAGAACTCGGACAAGGAGCCAAGCATCGAGTTGTTCATTAAGGTCAGTCTTCTCTTTTCAATTCAGCTAATCACCTACAGGAAGAAGTAGACTGCAACATGTGAGAGAAAGGTTGAATTTACTGTCAAAAGAATGTGTATAATCCCACTCCACATCATGTTTCTCCTAATTTGCCTGTTTTATATTTAGAGGAAAATATTCAGGCTAACAAAGGAGTCACACGTGCATTTGCTGCGCACGTATCAGTATTGTAGAGAGAGAGGGAAGAGATCTACAGCATGTTGCTGTATGAGCGGCATCAATCAGAGGACACCTCTCATTTTGATGGGTACCAGCTACAGATACCGTGTGCTCCAGATGCTGAAGTGTTTGTTTCCCCGCTGAGTCTCATGGCACATTTATATCAGTGAACTCTGGCTACAGACAGAGAGTCCACCTTATCATCGCACAACCAGAAGGAGTGGGGAGCATGCAGGGTGACTGGCCCCAAGCCTGAACCAGGCACACCCACTTTACTTACGCACACATTCAGATACAGTCATCTATATCAAGAGGTCACATAAACAACTCATTTCTCAACCCACATTGTTGCCTAATTTTCAAACATTAAATTCATCGGGATCCTTTCATTCTCCTAGTGCTAAACCTGTACACAGACGTGATTTTCTTCATCTGTGCAGAGATAACAGTGTCTTCTGATACATAACACAAGGTCAAATGAAGCTAGAAAAACCAATTCAAGACAGTATAAAATATGCAGTAGACATTACATAATGTCTCTCTGTAAATGAAACATTAAACATTAAGTCACTTTAAGGAATAGTTTGACATTTTGGGAAATACACTCATTCGCTTTCTTGCTGAGAGTTAGATGAGAAGATCTATCACTCTCATGTCTGTACGGTAAATACAAAGCTACAGCCAGCAGATGGTTAGCTTAGCTTAGCACAAAGACTGGAAACAAGGGGAAACAGCTAGCATGACTCTGTCATAAAGGTTAAAAGAAATTGCCTACCAGCACCTCTAAAGCTCCCTAATTGACCTGTTTTTTCTCATTTGTTTAATCTGAACAAAAACTCAAGGTCAAGTTGGCTAACTGTAGCTTCATATTTACCGCACAGACATGGGAGTGGTATCTTCTCATCTAACGCCCTGCATGAAAGCGAATAAGCACATTTCCCAAAAGGGCAAACTATTCCTTTAACCACAACATATTGGCTAAAATCTGGAGCTCATAAAGACATAGGCTGGGCTTTAAACAGAGTGTGTTGTCACGCTGTGACCTATCTGAAGGAGGAGATCAAATGTTAGCGTCTGTTGTTTTCCGCTACAACACAATGCCTGCTTTTCCCCTCCATGGAGGAAACTGCCTTTAAATATCCAAGACACGCCTTTCACTTTCAAAGTCACTTGTTTATCAGCAGAAGGGAGGAGAAGAGCTATTGTGATTGCTTCACTGGCTAAAACAGGACATGTTTGGCTCATGTGGCTATAAAAGTCAAATTGTTTCACTTTCTGTGTGTTTCAGGCTGGACATGATGGTGAGAACGTGGGGAACTGCCCCTTCTGCCAAAGACTCTTCATGGTTTTGTGGCTGAAAGGAGTCAAGTTTACAGTGACCACTGTTGACATGAGGAAGTAAGCACCCCTCCTCTGGCACAAACACTTCCTGAACATCTGGCCATGGGGACTTTCACACAGAACTCTATTAAGAAGCAAACAAGAGAGAAATTGAGAAGTTTCTTTCAGTAATCCAAACCATTTCTCACTTATCAATAGGTGTGTTGCTCACACTGTCCAACATGAGGTTAGAGGGAGGGGCCCCTAAAGCCGAAGTGTACAAAGAGCTCTGTGTTGCTTTCAAACAAACACCTTCTTTAATTGAGGCTTTATTGTGTGAATTTCTCAGGGCCATTACCGCTGAGCAAATAAGATCAGGAAACTTTGAAGGGATGCTGATAATTGAATGATTCAGAACACACACACACACACACACACACACACACACCTGACCACTCCCAGCACTGTGTGTTTTTAATAACTAAACCAACAGCCAATGTTGAAATCATTAATCTAGTGTGCCACATTTGATTCTGACAGCTGTTCTGACGCGCTTGATAACAGCCTGATTGAATGAACTGAATGAATGCATCTATAACGTCAGATGTCGCCCCCTCCCCGCCCTCCTTCCTCTCCATCTTTCAACATCCCCTCCAGGAAGCCAGCTGAGCTCAAAGACCTGGCCCCCGGGACCAACCCTCCTTTCCTCCTCTACAACGGCACCCTCAAAACGGACTTCATCAAAATCGAGGAGTTTCTTGAGCAAACACTGGCCCCTCCCAGGTATTGTTGCGCTTGATCATTAACCACATATTGATGAATATGAAATTCTGATGAACAAGTTTACTCCCGGGCTTCTCCTCTGTTCTCTCCCCTGCAGGTATCCTCATCTCAGCCCGCTAAACAAAGAGTCCTTCGACGTGGGTGCTGACATTTTTGCAAAGTTCTCTGCTTTCATCAAGAACAGTCCAAATAACAGCTGTGAGTTGGTGTTGTTGTAATTCATTAAATGTGTAGCAGCTCACAATATTTTCACTTATTCTCACCTATATGGATGTAAGATCAAATGCTTAGAATATAGATCCATTTTATGCTACATACTCCACTATACAGTATTTCAGAGGAAAACAAATACAAGTATGATGGTTTTTTTATAGACTAAACTGCCCAACAGTATATAAAGTAGTTCAAAATGGCTCAACCAACTACAACATTAAAATGTTTACATGCTAATACATAAGTGACAATAGTCCAGTAATGTAATATTATAATAGAGACACTAAAAATGGGGTTATTCTGCATAATAAGTACTTTTGTTCGTTTTACTAAAATTAAGGATCTGAATATAAAAGTCGAAGAACTCATTAGCCAGAAAAATGGCTCCTTGTATTATTATCTAGGTATTTATACTAGATTATAACTAGTGATGCAGTACTTTCATGTGTATGCAGCATTTAATGTTGTAGCTGGGTGAATGTTGAAGCTAATTTTCACTATTCCATTTGGTAAGATTAACCTATTGCAATCCATTATATTTTACATAATTGACATTTCTTAGGTGTTGTATATAATAAGTAAGTAAAAAGTAACTACAGCTGTTAAATATATGTAGTGGAGTACGTGTATAAAGTAGCATAAAATGGAACAACTCACATAAAGTACCTCAAAACTTAAATATAATACATGATACCTGTAGTTACATTACACTGGACATAAACATTTGTTGATGACTCTCCAGTCCATGAGAAAAACCTGCTGCGGGAGTTCAAGCGCCTGGATGACTACCTGAACTCGCCCCTCCCCGAGGAGATTGACCACAACTCCAGAGAAACCATCACCGTCTCAAAGAGAAAGTTCCTGGATGGCGACCGCCTCACTTTAGCCGACTGCAACCTGTTGCCCAAACTTCACGTTATCAGGGTGAGGCAGTGCATAATTTTTGGGGTAGTCTTTCATTGAGGGTTTTTTTGTTCTGTTGGCCTGTGGTGTACGTGGCCTGTGCCACCACTCTGTCACCACTCTGGACAGAAATGATGTGCCAGTGGTGGAAAGTAACTAAGTACATGTACTCAAGTATGATTTTGAGGTACTTGATACTTGGCATACCTATGCTAATTTAAACTTCACTACATTTCAGAGGGAACTATTGTACTTCTTTACTCCCCTACATTTATTGGACAGCTATGCCCCTCAGATTTATCTTGTGACACTTGTATATAAACTAGTTAAAACTACATAGATCCAACTCGACCAGCTATAACAGTAAAATGCATATATATATATAATATAAAATGCATTGATGCATTAGGCTTAACAATCCAATAATGTCAAATGTAATATGCGGTATAAGTCAGATAATGCTCACATACTTTTATTTAAGTAACATTTTCAATGCAGGACTGTTACATGCAGTATTTTTATAGTTTTCTTTTAGTATTTGCCATGTCATTTTGAAATCCACTGCATTTATATGACAGTTATAGTTAATAGTTACTTCACAGATTAGGACTTCAGAAATGAGAATAAAATATGTTGCATTATTGTAAAGTACATTAAACAGTAAAACATAGTGCATAACAATATGTATTTTGTGTTTTATTGGTACATTTAATTAGTAGTAAATTACGATTTCTGAGCACCTATGAACTTTATGTACCTGGTGTACTTTTTGTTTCTCAAAATGCTTAAGTTTGATCTACCTTTCCATTTATTTCAGGTTGCCGCCAAGAAGTACTGCGACTTTGACATCCCCACACAGTTCACAGGCGTGTGGCAATACCTTCAAAACGCATATGAGAGAGAGGAGTTCAAACAGACATGTCCAGCCGACATTGAAATTGAGAAGGCTTACTTTAGTGTGGCCAACAAGAGGAAATAAACCTTTGAATCTCTGTATTTAAAGTCCTGTTTTCGCCATGCATGTAGGGATGGACACCTGTAGAGGGTGCTACAACCTACAACTGTGAGACACATCTTCACCTTTAAAAACCTTGAAGACCTGTTGTTCCAGTAAGACTTTGGGAACTGTTAAAGCAAAATGTTTTATTGGGTGTATGATTGATTTATCCATAGTCACTCGCAGTAACCAAAAAAGAAGGCCAAATGTGCAATTGACTGTTGATGTAATTTAGCCGAGATTTTGTTTATAGTGTAAATATATATTTTTCCATTCTTTCTATGATCAAAACCCTCTTTAAAATATACAGTATATGAATGTGAACAGACATTCACAAACAGTTCATTTTTTCACAAAACATGAAATACACTTCTGTATCTGTTTCATGTGAGTAAATAATCTATCTGACTGTCACACTAATAAAAAATATCCAATTCATTTGTCATACTCTTGGTCTTTTTGTGGTTTGTGTGTGTTGTGCTAATCCTCAATTTCATCATCCTTCTTTAGGTCTCATATACATTATAACATTATATTACATTTAATTAACTTTAAATATCACAACCAAAGCAGCTCACATAAATGGCATTTCTGATATTCAAGTTTATTTTCAGGCACAAAAAAAGACCATTTTACAGCTTCAAAAATATATTTTCTGTTGATCCAGTTTCGACAATGAACATACTGTTTGGTGGGAAACAAAAAGGGCAATTGAGAGTGAAGGCGTTTCCAACCAGGCCGTGATGGAATCACACCAAATGTCCTGTAGCTGCTGGGCTCTAGTTGGTGACACAGTATTTCCAGAAACATGCTGTCAGGACATCAGAGAGACAAATTAGGAACAAAGCTGAAGTCAAATTATCCACATACTTCTTATTACTTATTACACTTAACATTTGTTTTAATGTTTCCTAATATTGTCAATCTGGTACTTCTATATATATTATGCATACACAACATCTATTGCCTGTGTGTCCAATCTGGAAGAGTAATCCCTCCTCTGTTCTATGCAATACTTGCTCTTCATACACTTTCTCCCTTTTTTATCTTGTAAAGTTTTCAGGTCTAAAGATAAAAAGTGTCACATGTTGTATAGATTGTAAAGTCCTTTGTTTGAAATGTGTTGCTTTATAAGTAATTCTGGCTTAACCTGAAGTACATAGTACATTATAATTTATTATCTATCCCTGTGACATATCATAAGTAGCATTTTAGTGTGTACTATATTTGGTAATATTTTACTTTATGCCCCCCCATTTAGAATTTATAAACATATATAAACATTTAGTAAATGGTTTATAACACACTGTGATGTAGATGTAAGCAGATGTAATTGTTAACTCATTAAGTGGAGGCTGGCATATAAACAGATTACAATATAATGAAAGACAACATAGAAAAACGCAGTTGTAATAATATCAAATGTGTCTTCATAGGAGAAGTTATGATTAGTTATGACTGATGATTAGTTATAGAAGTTATGACTGTATATTAATTAACACTTAGAATATCCTTGTATCTGCTTACAACTACATTACGGAGTGTTATAAATCATTTATTAAATGTTTATATATGTTTACAAACAATGACGGACTCAGAGTAAAGTTTTACCTTATATTAGCCAGTATTTTATCCACTAAATATGTAATCTTCAGCACATTTGAAATCAGATTTATAGCATCTGTCATCCAGGAGTATTAAGTAGTGGTAAGTATGGTTTTACCTATTAAAACAATGCCATTTGAACTCTGTGCTGCTGATATAACCTTTATAGCCGTATATAGCTTAAGCTTATAAATCTTGTACTCTTTAGAATACATTCATTTATATTTTGAGAAAAGTATTGCGTAAGTAAAATATATGGTACTTCTACTTGAGCAGAACATTTTACTGCTCTGCTACTTGTTGCTTTAAACGACACAAGCCTTAGTCAAACATCCTTCTGATACGTTCACTGAATTATAAAAATGTCAGCTCAGATATCATGTCAGGTATTGTTATCTGATGTCAGATGTTTGAACTGGCGTCACAGACTGTGTACAAAGAGCAGGCCTGGCATGTGCTCAATAGAAAGTAACAAGACTCTCTCACCTCTTTTGTTTGTTTTTGGCAAGTTCTGCTCTGATCTGAGAAAACCCTGAGAGCGAAGCTTGTCAGCCGCTGCCAGCTTCAAGACGGCTTCTTTGAGGTCCTCAACCTAAAAACAAACAAGAAAAAAACATAATGAGACCAAATGTGGGTGCTATGCTGTAAACTCGCCTGTGGTGTGCTACAGGATGCTGCAGCCAGAGCTTTGACCGGAGAGATCATGTCACGCCTTTTTTGCCTGTTTGGTTTCCAGTTTATTTTGGAAGTGATTTTAAGGTTTTACATTTAAAGCATTCCATTAAAAGTGTATGAGCTATTGTGCCCATATGCAGAAAAGGTACTGCTACTAGACCCATGGAAGCCTTTCTTCTTTGAATTGCTCATTATTTCTGCTATTTGAATGTTTTTGTTTGGGTGTTTTCTTTTTGCTTTTTTCTCGCTCCATAAAGCCCTTTGTGACATTGTTTTGAAAGTGCTATACTATAATACATACATATACCGTATATAGTATACATATATAGATATTGTACAGAGACATAGATTGTCAGCCTTACCATGTTTGCAAACTTATCTTGTTGTGCTGAATCTTTAGCTCCTTAAAAAAACATAAAAAATAGAAGGTGAAATAATCATTATGTTGACAATATGTGACTGATTTAACATGATGTTTGTATTGTTTTTACCTTTATTCCAGGAGTCTTTCCCTCCATTGTGGTGCATCAGTAGAGGATACAGATTATTCACGTCTCTCTGCTCCCCCTCAGCAGTGTTGTAGCCATCCCCCACCTCTGACACTAATTTCTGAATAAAATCTGTTGAGATACAACAACATCCTCTCATTGTCATGTCATTAAGATGTTAATATTCCTGTTGTTAGTTAATGGCTTTAAAAAGTGTAAAAAGGGGTTATCAAGAAAGGATTTTAGAATATTTTAGTAGATAGAACTTCATTCATCTTGCAGGACATGTATGAATTATATGAGTTTGGTTGAGTTATCCGGCACAGCCGGGAATTGAATACACTGTGCAAGTATGGTGCATATCAGAAGAAGGATAAAGGTTAAATTTACCTAGAAGGTTAAATTTACCTATAGAGCAATCCAACACATTCAGTAAAATTGAAGAAAACAATTTAAAAGCGTCTTACCTGCCTGTGGTTCCAGGTTGGTATCAGGGTACAGAGGTAGAGCATGTGTCTGTCTTGCAGAACAAATCACAGCTACGAGGTAAAACAGAGCTGCAGAAACCATGGTGCCTTTGTCTTTAGATGGCCAGGTCTGGACTATACCTCTGCTCGGCAAAGAACTTCACTTATATTCCCTCAGTGGCCATCCATCACAATCTGATCAATACATTATCATCACACCCAGCCTCTGTCTTAATGGTTTTGACGCGACTGATCAGGCGTCATAGACACAATTTAGGGGACCCTGTCAATTCAGGTAGAGCCTATCTGTGCTTGTACAGAGAGGCCTAACAAATGTTTACTCTCCAGGAGTAATCAATGGCTGTCCAGCAGAGCTCTGATGGTTTATGTCTGACACCATTTCTGTGCTCTAACATATCATTGCTCATGTCTGAAGTCGCAGGTACACACAGATTGTTGAACTATGTCACCGCAGGTTTCTACGTAATTTTGTGTCGAATGGCTAACATTTCTGTAGCAATGAATTATGACTGTCTGATAGGACACATTGTGGCAATTATGTTGATGTGAATCATGAGTAAAAGGTACAAACAGTTATATGCTGTGTTCTTGTGCCATGTTTTTTGTTGTTTGTGGAGAGCAATAACCCTGTATGGTCAATGAACTACGTGTTGCGTAAAACAGATGCATTTTTACATTCTTTCGATTCCAATTGTACAGTGCTGATGTTTCATAGTGAAGTCTCTTCCACATCCTCCTGTACCCAGCCCCCCTGCCCCAACCTGTCCCTCACAACAAACCTGGTGAGGAATGAACTCAGGAGGATCAAGGCCAGAAAGGCTGCAGGTCCAGATGGAATCAGCTCAAGGCTTCTCAAGTCATGTGCAGACCAGCTGTGTGGGACAGTATGACACATGTTCAATCAGAGCCTGATGCTGGGGAGAGTGCCACAACTGTAGAAAACATCCTGCGTTGTACCGGTGCCAACGACACCGCACCCCAAGGACCCCAACAGCTACAGGCCGGTGGCATTAACATCCCATCTGATGAAGACTTTGGAGAGGCTGGTCCTTGTCCCCCTACGGCCTTTGGTGAACCCATCATTGGATCCACTACAGTTTGCCTATCAACCTGGCATTGGGGTGGATGACGCTGTCAACTGGCAGCTGGAAACGTTGCACTTTTCCTAAAATAATTAAATAAATAATATAAAAAGGAAACATGCAGAAAACTGTGTTAAGAGTCCTATGGGGGAAAATGACGGTGTCATTTTTAACAATTAATTACTTATTTCATAATGGCTTCAAATGTGAGAGGAAACACAGGAGTAATTGTTTCCAAGAAATACAAAAGATCAAAACAAGTTAAGAGATTTTGGCTGCTCGAGGAGGCTGCAGGGCTTTTTGTCAAACTGAAAGGTCACTAATGCTCTTCAGATGAGTGTACGTGGCATCAGGTGATTTATAAGCTTGTCTCCACTCTGAAATTGCTACTGAAAACAACAACATTTGATACATTTGGCTGTAGAGCAAAGAGCACTGCAGAGGTTAGTTTTAAGGTCAACCAGTGACTTTAGAACTGACATATCAGCCATGTAGACACATTACTCATTTGGAAAAGGAAACAAACAATAATACTATCACAGTTAAAATTCTATGCAGGATTTATGTTGATCTTGGGTCGTGAGAAATATAAATCTAAAGTTTAAATTTAGCTCTGCATTCAAAATCCTGCTTAAGCAAAAGTAGACAGGTATTTTCCGAAAGCATCATAATTGAAAGTACTTGCTCTGCATGACAGTGATCCCTGGCTAGAAAAACACATTATTACATTAGCATTTTATCAATGTAGCTGTTTGAGGTGGAACTAGTTTATCTACTTTATATACAGTTTGGTAGTTTAGTCAACAACACAAAAAAGTTTAATTTTTAATAATGTATTTTATTTTATAAAATTCTAAATCTGAAAACTTACTCCAGAAATCTGATGGTTAAAGCAAACAAAAATAAAGGCAAAACTACAATATTGCCCTCTGAAATGTAACAGAGTAGAAGTATTAAGTAGCATGGATATCAACCTCTAAACCTACAATATCTGCATGGCTGTTTCTGTCAATAATCAGCTGTGTAATATTAAATCAAGTTTTGTTAGACTTAGAGAAGAGAAGGCAAGGAAACAGAATTTAGCCAGTGTTGAATTTCTAGGTTGATACAAGTGTAGGTAACTTCTATGTGTCCACACACTTGAGACCAAACATTGGAATTAGGTGATTCTCACTTTAACAGGTATTGGCCATTTCCCTGAGCAAAGGTATTTAAAATAACTGCATGTTAAAGCAGGAAGAGGCCATTTGATATATCACTTTTTTATTCTGTTTTCTTTTTACAATGCTTTGAGGAAAGAACATAAACAATACATGTTTTCAATTAATTAACAATTAATCAATTATGAAAATAGTGGATGATTAGTTTTCTGTCAATGGTTTTAGTAAACTTCAGTCCTGATTGGAGGAATACAATGGCCTCACTTTTACAACCGTGCAATTCAAACCAGCCATAATCACAAAGAATATCTCAAAATCAGAGCCTGTCTGCAAACAAAATACACAATCTTCGTCCAAGCAAGAATTTCAGAATTTCTAACATGGAACCCCAAAGTATTCAATATACTTTAATACATAATTAAATAATCATATGAATAGATCAAAATCAGAATCAGGTCAAGTAGGTATTCACATACAAGGAATTTGTCTTGGTGTTTGGTGCATAAGAAATAAAGTACAATATAATAAACAAATATGATTTGAAATTGTAGTGTCACTGGTGAAAAATACCATCATAAAATTAAACAAAAATTGCAAATGGAATGAAATGAAAAGGAAATATTTACATAAATATGAAGCCCAATAAAATAAGAATAAAGTAACATTGTATAATAAAACGGTTGTAATACTTTTGAAAAAAAAAAAACGTTTTTACAGTATATCATAATTTATTGGATAATTTGTGTATTTGACGTTATTTGTTCGTGTGATTATTAATTTATATATAAAAGAATACAATTCATAATACAAAACATAACTGAAAGGTATTCGGACGAGTCACGTCCGAATACGTGATCTCACGTGATCTCAGAACGCGGAAGTGGGTGTCAGTAAAGTGTTCGACGCCAGCGTGAACCATGCACATACCTTGTTATTAATGAACTCTCCTGGCTTACTGTTGTTATCTCGCCAAACAGGAGAGGTGGAGTCTTAACGGGAAGCGAAAGCAGGAGCACCACCTAGCACGGCAGCATTAACTCAGCTAGGTACAGTAAATGCTCTTTATTTGTTATATTTATGTTGCTAAGTAGACCCCCGAGTTAGCCGTGGAGTCGGTTTGAACAGGGGAAGCTAACAGTTGGCGAGCAGTTGGTTGTTAAGCTGCAGTGTTTTCGCCTTAACTCCCCCTGTATGTTAAGAAGTCAGCTAACGTCAGTGCCACCTGTTCAGTATTGCTAATTTAAATGTCGACGTTCATCTTTCGTTTCGTGCAACGTCGCGTAGCAGTTGTCTGTAAATGTGATGAAAACCAACAGCATTTAATTAATTTAGACATACAGTCGTATCATGACATTAGTCTCAGCTTGATATATGACAGTCCTTAGTTTGTATGTCTGTTAAATAAAACGTTGTACCGCAGCGTTACATAATTTGAGTTATGTAAGCAATGACTTTAATGTTTATGGCTACAACTAACTAGTTTCACTATTGATTAATCTGCCAATCATTTTTTCCCCGATCGATCCAATAGATGTTTTGTCTAAAAAAATGTCAGAAACTGGCAAAGCATTGATCTGATTACATGACTTACACAAAGTACATGGATTCATCTGGCTGAAAATGAATAGCCATATTAATAGGCAGCTATTTGAATGAGCGATTAATCGTTTCAGTCAATTTTTATTAAGTATAAATGCCATAACTTCTGTGGTTTCAATTTGTCATGTGGATATTTAGGGCCCGAGCAGGGAAACCTGCGAGGTCCCTATTGTATCTGTAAGGATTATTATTATTATTCTGCAGATTAAATGGCTTTTTGGGGGCTTTATCATGCTCAAAAAGTCATGA